>LR568642.1:0-22380 GCA_900536345.3 Caenorhabditis sp. 39 LS-2015
TGGCCTAATTGAGAGAACTTAAGTGATGACTCATCGATGACTCATCAATTATCGGCGGCGGCATCCCTTTCATGTTCTTATATGCGTCCACACTTCTCTATTAGCGCCTTTCAGAAAATCAATAACAAGAGGATTTGGTGAACAATTTTATTGATTTTTATATGAAAGCAATGATTCAATTAGAAGAATATTCACAAATGAAGTCGAAATAATTCAAGTAATGAAAACAGTATGGAAGAACAGGCAACATTTTTGAAGGTAAATAACAAGTCAACGCGTTATTTTTATAGAAAAACAACAAAATTTAACAAGGACGAAAGTTAATAAAAAGAAACAGTAAGTGCATAGTCAAGGCGCCATCCAAGACAAAATCTTGGCGTAACTGGGCAATTGTTAATCTTAGAACTATTATAACTACAAGAAAACGACAATTAAATAATGTATACGGTGCTAAGGATGTTTTCAAAGGAAAGATAGGAAGCGTTTAGAGTTTGTACTGGAGAATAAAAAAATAATGACCGAATTGGATTTTTTCCATCAAAATATAGATTTGAGATGTTTTTTCAAAAGTGAGATGCACTACAGATTTTGCAAAAAAAGAAAGCAAGGTTTTCTTACTTTCCTAAGCATTCAGTTCGAAGTATTCAATAGCCTCCTTAACAGCATCGTATTTCAAGGTATACGTTTTAAGATTCTGTAGTGGTTCTTCAATCAATGTCTTGACCTAAAAATGACAATAATTGAATATTTTCTGAAATTTTCGATAATTACATAGAGTTTCTTGTCTTCGATGAACTGAAGTTTTGAGCAGAGTTCCACAAGCTTCTGGAATTATACATTGCGAAAAGAAATATTGAGCTTCGTTATTTTGAAACTTACTTTTTCCATTGTTTTGATTTCCTTCAAGTCTCCCCATTTGCAATACCATAATGGGGAAGTCTCGTTCAACATCTGCAATATGTTTTTTCTAATTGTAAGTAGTTTTTGTGAATTAGTCTGCTACCATATAGTTGATGTGATTGGTCGTTTCCTTGTCAATAATCTCATATTGACTTTGCAACTGACCAATAAATGGTTGTTCCTGGCACGATTTCAAAAAGGCTCTGCCATTCTCAAAGAGACTCTTCCATTCGAAAGTTGGCGTCAACAACTGATAGTAGTATTTCAAGAAACGATGTAGAATGAACCAATTCCGAGCAAACTTTTTTTTCTAAAACACAACAGAGTTTCAATTTTCAGTGACACTTACCTCTTTTAGGAACTGATTTGTGCGCTCCCACAACTGTGTATCGTATGACTTCTTCACATCGAAAACTACTCTGCTAAACGCGGCAGCAGATTCGATTTTATTGTACAGAGAGAGATCTTCCTGGAAATTATGAATACTGAACATACGATTTCTCTGAGATTAATCGAACCAGTTCTCTGTCCAAATTTCCAAAAGCAAAAATTGGTTTGAAACGTCCCCAAAGTGGGCCATCGTTCCAGATTGGCTCTGAACAATCATTTATGTTTTATATTTGAAGGAAAAACGGAATAATACGTACATACCTCTGACAAAACACAGTGGGTTGAGAAGATCCGGATGCACAAAGACTACTTCCTCAGGCTTGTTGTAGTTGATTTCAGAAATTGATACATATGAAGGCACAAGTGCAAGTGTGAATGGAACGGGAATTTTGTCTGGAGTATCATCCAAGAATCTTTTGAGGTATTCCTCCGGTATTTTCATCTTATTTCGCAACAAGACAGCTTCCATGCTTCTGAAAAATATTTTGTAGTGAAGTGATGATTTTTACAAAAATTAAAAATTCATAGAAGACAGTGAGAAATCAAAAAAATTGACACCTCGTAAGTTGGCATGAAGCGCGCGAACTCATATGACAAGAACATCTGCCGACCGGAGTGTCGAGGAGGAACTGTGCGAAGCATTGTACAATTAGCGGAGAGAGGAGGCGTGCAATACAAAAGAGTTCAAAACGCAACAATGTCTTTGCGCATTCAAAATTGACCGATTGCAAAGTAGCAGCCGATTCAGATAAAAAACCAAAATTATGTTTAATTTACCGCTAAGTGTTGGAAGACTGGCAAAATTCTAAAATCGAGTTGATGATGAAAATCTGCTTTGTTCGTGCTCTTCAGATCTGTGTTTTTTTCTTCCTTTTTCCACTTCATTGCAAAACTTTTCATATTGGTCCTCCTCCCTTCATTCTTTTTATTCAGAATGTCCAGCTCAATTTCCGAACACAAAGACAAGTCGTGATTGCTACCGTAGTCAGCAAAACGGGTTTTCATACATATTATTATGCTTGACAAGATGTAACACATAATTCGAAAAGCGTGATGATAACCTTCTTCTTGAAATCGGAAACCAAGAGTTCAGCAAGGTTTTTTGAAATGATCATTTGGCTGACAGCTTGGAACAGTGATCGAACAGTTATGTTTTTTGAGAAACTAGTTGTAAATCAATTCACAGCGGAAATGGACAACCTGAAAGTTTTGTTGTTGATGTGATTGCTTTCAATATCCAAAGTTCCTGTAAATTTAAAATTCAAATTAACCGCTGCGTTTTCCAACTTTCTAACATAGGAAATGGTTTCTAGTTCAGAAAGTGTGTTTTTTTTGTTATCAATCACCAAATCCTCTTCTCTGTATTCCCATGTCTACACAGTGTTTTCTGGAACTCTCTGAAATTCTAGTAAACATCCAGTTAATGGTATGATAGCCGTTCAGTTTACCCAGAAAATGGGAATGGGCGGAGAATCAGTTTTTTTTTCAAAGAACCAAATGAGAAAATCTGATTGAAAACCAATGAGACAATGTCCATAATCTGATCTCAGAATCTTCTCTTAAAAAAGAAGATACCTGATTTCCCTATCCAAGCAGATCCCCATTCTGGTGTCGTTCTCTGTCTACTTCAAAGTGCAAATCATTATCAACGTCTGTCAGAAAATTGTTTGTTGAAACTCAGAAAGGCGGAAATCACATGTTAGATAAGGTCGAATGGAGTCATGGCAAAGAGTGCTAATGAAGATGTGTTCGCAGAGCATGATGAAAAATGTTCCATGAAAATTAAAGAACACTATTCTAAAATATATGACGAAATTGTTCGTCGATGTCATTTCTGAAACAAAAATACTATTTACAAGTTATTATTTTTTGCGTTGAAAATACAAATCAAACAACGAGAATTTCTTTTCCAGAAAGTCAGTTTATCCACATACATACCTCTTCCCTTTTGTTCGTGCCTTCTCCCAACCCCCCCTGTCTTTCAGTTCCCTGCTCGTACATAAACACTTTGTTTCTATGAATTCTAATACGCCGCGGGCATATTTTCTATGAGAAATACATAATATCCAGTGTGTATTGTGAGGAAAAACAGGAGAAGAAAGGCCTTGGAGAATAGAACGTTTCTGTAGAATAGAGGCGGAGATTCTATAGAACCTGCCAATCAGGTTGGTAGCTCTGCGATTCTGAATATCCCTTTAATTAGAGGTAAGGAGAAAGAGAAAGAGCCGGCTAGCAGAGCATGGGTAATGCTCAGAACTATTGTAGCGGAAGGATACGTGTACATCTGCACGTATGATTATTAGGTTATAATTTTGCGTGTGGATTTCATTTATTAAGACAAAAAGACCGGAACTTAGAACATTAGAAACAGGTGGGATGGGACAAGAAGAAATTGGGGGAACGTTCAAGACAAAAACATGAAAACTGAGATCAAGATTCGGGTTGGTGGGGGGAGGGGCAAAGAGAATTTGAATTCAATTAAAGGACGAATGGAACTTCAGAGTTGTCTTGTATCATTGTATCACAAAATAAATTGGGTTTAGAGAAGAGATAGCGGAAGCAAGCGAAGAAAAAAATTCAAAACAAAATAATGTTACAAATAGAAAATAGAACCATAAAACAGCAAAAAGCAGTATTCAGAATTGGAAACACAACTATAGAAGAGAAACCCTAGGAGGATCTGGAACAAACAATGTTGGGATAGATGAAGGGGAAGGAAAATGAGTGGTCGAAACTATCACACGATAAACTTATGGAATAGATATGAGTGGCAGGGGGTTGGTGGTGTATAAGAGTATGGGTCCACATAGTTTTGGGTCTGTACTTAATTCGTTAAAGGCTTGCTCATTGGTTGAGATGAGCCCGTTTCACACAATGAGCCAGGGTAAGAGAAGAAGATGGAACACCTGGATTCAGTTCTGAGATGACAGAAACTAATTTGACAATTGAATTGAAAAATATGGGAATGTGGCAATGGACAGAAAAGTGAAGCCAACACGTCAATGTTGGACTGGGATCTGGAAGGAAATGGGAAAGGAAAAAAGGAACAAGACAGGGTGCGGACGGTTTGGAAAGGAGAATCACGGACAAAAGCAGAGTATTGGGACAAGAATCGAGAGTGTTATGATGGACTGAGAACAGTTCAAACTGCCTCCTCCTTGATTCCAAACGTCTGCATGGCGGCTTTGTAGATTGGAGAGGCCAGGAATCTCGGGTACGAGTCTCTCTGCATCAGAGTGTAGATTTGGTTCTGAGCCTCGTCGAAAGTCGAGGCGGATGGTCGTCCCATGTTGGTGTTGACGATCTCACGGACACGAGAATCCAGAGAGACTTCCTTTGGCGAGAGAATCGAGATGAAGTCTTCGTAGATGATGCGAGCCTGAAAACCGGTTCATAGGTCCCTCAGCTTTCAAAGACAGCAAAAAATTGCTTATACATTCATAGATGATTCTGATCTGACTGCGGCTCAAATTTTTTTTTACCATTAGGACAAAAGAGCACTCTCCCCGTAATCCGTGTATGCATATCCAGATTAGGGATTGTAAAGAGAATCGAAACTGCATGCCACTTTGCTGACTAACGAAGACAATTACGCGCCTTGTCCGCTCATTTGGCCAGTTGCACTTTACTTTATCAAGTGACTCATCACTTCATCATAAACTGACCTTTTCCTCAATTTTCTCTGCGTTCTTCTCGCGCTTCAGCTCTTCGCACGCCTGCCAGAAGAGGATGTTTTCGTCCGAGTACTCGCCTTTGAGAAACTCGGCAAAGTACTTTTGTCCGGCTGAAAACACATTTTGAAATGAGAAAAACAGAGTGGGTATGCTTACAGCGATGCTTCATGAGATTCTCGAACGACTGGCTCCACCCGAAGACGATCTCGTATGTCGGACTAAAAATGGAACAATACATTTTGATTTGGCAGTGGAATTGCTTTTCCCCAGCTTCAGATCAAGTCCCTAAGCCTAAGATGTTCACCTCCAGCTCCGATCAAGAATTTTCTTCACAAGCATTTTCCAGACAGTTTTTCTTTCTTGCAAAGGCTAAAAATAATAGGATGGGATCAGAAGAATGTAATGTTATTGATGTATTGCTTTGTGTTTTGTTCAAATCGGAAGTGGAAAAATGAGGAGAATGAAAAAGATTGCGGATGCGCTATTGTTGCGAAATGTTGCAAGACATTCCGTTTCATCTCCCTCTATCATCCATCCCTTTCACTTTTTTTGTTGATATTTTTTCAGGTTAGAATTGCAACCTGGCCGTATGCCAAGACAGGTGTTTTGTCCAAGTGACCAATTTGGTTAGTGACGTCACATGTCACAGCTGGTTCCGAGTTGGAGAGATTGAATGCAACTCCAACTCCCTGTTGCTTTTTGCTTATTCCCAACAGAATTTGGGAAAGGAAAGGAAAAGCAATGAAATGAAATTAAATGATTTCGGGAAATATCTGGATCTATATATCTCACTCACTCACTCACTCGCTCACTTATTCCCCCAAACAATCCAATGAGTAAGTGAGTGAATGATGAAAATGGCAAACGGCACCAACCAAATTGGTCTCTCTCGGAAACTGATTTGATTCCAATCCCGATTAGTTATGACGTAGTCACTACTTCAAACACCTTTTAGGTACAAGAAATGAATTGGAAATCTTAATTAGATTTTCAATTTCATGGACAACTTTTCAAAAAGTTTCAAAAAAACGATTTTTATGAACTGTAATTATTCGGAAAGTTCTGGAAACATTCGTATGCCTTAATGGGTCCGGTATGTTCATTTCAGTTGTTCTACTATTTTCCCAATCCCTGACATCCAAAAATCCAACTAAAAAGCACTATGAAAAAAAAAAAGAAAAAAACACCGAAAATGGCAAAACAATTATCTAAATACAATATCTATCGGGAATTCGTTAGACAAGTCAATCGAATAACTTGTTATTATTCCGGTTGTTACTATTTCATAACATATATGAATATATATATGAAAGAGGTATGAATTGAAGGAAATTGGTCCCCCGGATCTCTCAAATTTTATGAAAAAAGAAAGAATTTCTTCCGGAAAAAAAATATAAAGAAAATTTGAGTTTTGATTTCATTTGCGTCAATTGAAAGTTATTGCAGTACATTTTTGTATTGAAATAACTGGAACAAAAATTTGGAGCCCCAAGACGTCAGAAACATGAATCAGAACTGGGATACCTAAATTGATCTTTTGATCTCACATCGACCCCGCAATAAAAAAGGAAAACTTACGGTCCATCGTGATCCGCACTCTTCTTTTCGACCGAGACACTTCCACTGAAAGAATAAAAAATTATTTTCTGAAAATAAGTATTTTTTTTCTATTTTTTTCCTACAGCCTCCTACAGACAAATCTGAACTTTTTGACACATACATACAAAAATATTTTTTATATACATATACCCTTGACATCTTCAACTTACTCATAGTTGTTCCTCAAGCAGGTTCTCAACACAGAGCTCAACTTATCACCACAATCACACAGAAAACCCATAGTCCAAGAAAGTCACAGAAAGAGTCTCCACTGGTTATTAGTGTAGCTGTGCAACTATGAATAGTAAAGAGAATGAGCCGAGTGCCTCTTCTTCTCTTTTTCCTTCCTCTTTTCTTCTTGTTTTGGTGGGTCCCCTCCTCTTCTTGAAAGCGAAAGAAAGGCGGAGTCGGAGCGGAACTTGTTAGTAATGAATAGCTTTTCGGCTTTTTTCTTCAGCGTGAGGTGTCACAAGTGTTGCTCGACCGATGAATAAGGTCTGTTCACACGCCCATGGACTTCTCACAGTGTTGTCGTGATGATCAAGATTAGATTTGATTAGTCACTATGACAAGGCTGAGTGTCGTAGTGTCGTAGAACTACAACTAGAGCAAAAAACCGTGAAGAATAGGGGAAGAGCAGTAAAATAAGCCGAAGGAGAAGAAGAAGGAGAAGCCTGAGGGTTCTTAGGCAGACAAACACGAGCCCTCTCGATAGGATTAGGCAGTGTGCGCTGACTGAGTCAAGGATTAATCGTTTCGGTCATATGCTTCTGGACATTATATCGGCAGTGAAGCCACGCATCTGGAAATGTCGGATGGCAAACTGATGAGGGCCTTGCCTCGGCTTGCATGTCCGTTGGTCGGCTGCCTTGATGCGCTTTTCTTTTTCATCTCATCGGTCATTTTCATTTTCAATTTCGATTTCTTTCTCGCTTTTTCTCCTTTCCTTTTTTCTCATTTTGACGTTGAAACAAAACGACCGAGGAAGCCCGAGCTCAGTCGACCGAGAGGAGCGAGATGAAAAGCCGAGGCTAAGAGAAAGCGCAAATCGCTTAGTCAGTAGTCCTTTGCCTCTTTCTAGAGCTCTTGAGACGCAGTGATTCGTCTCTTTGGTTGTCAGACACCTATTATGTAAGCTTCAATGTTCTCACGTTGGACTGAACTCTGATAGACATGCTTATCACTAGATCATATGACAGTTGGATGAAGACAAGAAAGTGCAAGAATTGGAATCGAAGGAGGCCAGAAATTTGATACGGGGGGCAAAATTCCAACCCGAAATTCTATACCTCGGATGGGCTTTAAGCCATAGGAACAATTTGGAATAACGATGCATTGAAGCTAGCGCGCAGTTGAGGGAAAATTGGTGAAGATTTTTTGAAAAATTGGTATGGTGTTATATAGTTGGATGAAGAAGGAAATTGACAGACTTCCTGTAGAGGAGCCACAGAATCTCATGGGACAGGAACAAAGCAGGCTACTTGTCTTGTTTTCAGGTCTTGTTTCAGAAACCATAACACAGGTATACGTGAAAACCTACTTTCGAGTGCTATAACAGCATCCACAAAAAGCAAATTTGAGTTTACGACAATAAGCCTCGAGAAGTGGTGGGGATTGCGGTCGGCAAGGGGCAGACATCTTTGACGACTGACAAGGGTACACTTGGTTAGGAGATTGCAACAGGTAAGGGGCGTAGGAGCAGAAAGACGGCTTGAATGATCTAAGATGCCGCGAAGAAGAGGCGTTACCCTGCTCGCTTGCTTATATATATCTCAAGATATCACGAGCTTAGATGGGTTGCGCTGAGAAAAAAAATAAAGGCGTCCGTGGGAATCTACTCATAAATTTATTCCGACGGAATAAGAGAAGACGTTGGAAAGCGAACGGAAAGAGAAAGGAAAAAAAAGAAAGAGGAAAAGGAAAAAGAAGCGAAAACTAGAACGGGATTGTTTTTGCCGCGAAAGTCATACAGATATGTCGAGCTAGAAGAGAAAAGCGAATGAATTGTTAAAATATTAGCGTCAACGTCAGAAGAAGAAAGTAAAGCGTACCAGAGATCCGGACACCATTGAGTGTTCTTCTTTTCCATCTGTACCCTAAGTTTTTCACCTGTAAATAGAGTAAAAGAGAATTTCGGAATGAAGGAGGTCAAGAAAAGCAGTATGGGGGATATGAATAAATTCAGCTGTTTAAGGGAGAATGGCAGGTGATTGCCATTTCAAAGACTCATGAAACTTTTAATAGATGAAAAGCAATGGAGAATGTTCCGGTGTTCTCACTGGTTTTTAAAATTTTGAGAGCAATTTTGCAAAACTGTTCGTGAAAGATTATTCAAAACGTTCAACAAAACAGTTAGATGTGTCGTCATAGTTTCAAAAAGGGTTTCCACTCGACTGAACTAATGTCTTTCTCGAAATGAAGATGTGCACGCGATTTCCCTCTCTCTATCTTGTTCCTTCCTTCCCCATCTCGATCACGAACCATTTTCTTCCGTTTGTGTTACGTCACACGATGAAGACAAACTCCAGAGATAGAGAAATAAAATGGCAAAGCAAAAGAGCAGCAACTTTTTTCTCACGCAACGCCCGCACAGAAATAGCAAGAAAAGCTTGACGGAATAAGAACCTATTCTGCCAAAAATAGGCACTTGTGATGCTAAATATAAAACTAAAGAACTCAAGTATGTCGGTGCGTGGGATAATGGATTATGGCGGCGTGGGCACCATTTCTTTCCGATTCGTAGGGTAGGACATTAAGAAATATAGCTACTCTAAAAGGTTTCACGATGGTTTCCAAAACACATAGATGTTGGTCCCCATGATCTGGTTGCCATACGCATTTGCACATACAAAGTAGTTACAGTAATCTCTCCCCAGATGGCTGTTTTCAGACGAACGTCCCTGTTTACCGTGAATTGTTTGTTTTGCAGTTGGTGATTGTGTCTTTGTGTTCACACATGAATATCTAATCACAATTTAATTTACATCCATTCACTCATTTACACCACCACATCACCACCAGCGAAGAATCAACATACTTGAGCGTCGATGTTCGGCCACCCATGTTAGTCACGAGGAACACACGTCGCCGGGAATGGAGTGAAGAATACTAGACGGACGCGGGATAACTGGGGCGGGAAGAGGGAGGCGAGTCGGTCGGTGGAGGGCGACAAACGATCGCGGTCGGTCTCGAGAGGGCCGCCAACCGAGGGAGGGAGAAAGCCGTGCGTCGTCGCCTCTCCTCTTTTCTTCTTTGCTAATTAGGCACCGAACCGTTCGTCTTGAGAATATGAAGAATGATGAAGGGAAGAAGAAGAGGAAGACGTAGAACGAGGAAAGCAACGCGAAAGACACAATTTTAAAGCAAAGGAGATGATAAATCGGACAAGAAAGCAAGCGACAATTTCAGAGCAAACGGACAATTTCAAAACTAGATTCAGCTTCAAATTCGACCTTTCAATCAAACTTGAACTGGAGTTGAAATTAAGGTTGAAATTCCAATCCAAAGCAAGAAAAGACAGGATCATGCAAATCTGAATAAAGGACAAGACAGAATAATGCAGAACTGAGCTAAACAAAACAGACAAAACAGACAAAACACGCACTTTCGGTCGGGGGTTTGAGTTAGACTGGCTGGGGTTGCACCTGCTCAATCCCAGCTCAACTCAGAATTCCACCAGTAATAAGGAAGGTAATGGAGAGGGGAGGAGTCTGTTTCACACATGGCTGACAAGCCTTATCCAGCTGATCCCTCTCTCTCTCTCTCTCTTGGCTGAGCTCACCTGTGTTTTTGCCCCATAAAGGTACAGTCGCACGAAAGCAACCGCATATGGGGGAGTGGCCGATGGCGAAGAGGAGGTGGATGGGAGGGTTGGGATGGAGATCGGACGAAGGTGAAAGTGTTGCCAAGACGTTTTGTCTGCCCTTGGTGACGACGAAGTATGGAATCGATGCAAATAAGACGTGTGGTGGTGAGCGCCCCTGTGTCCACGACGCGCGGCGCAGGAGACTAGAGTGTGTGACGAGATGACGGGAGGGACTCTCTCGGTTTTTTTCCTCCTCCTTTTGCTTTTCCTCTCCTCTCTCCTCCTCTTCTTCCTCCTCTTCTTCTTCTTCTTCTTCATCCCGATGCCGCACCGCACGCCCCATCCTAAGGCCCGCCTTTTCCGCAACCATCAACGGCGGATGAAGACCCCTTCACGCTCTTCTTTTTCCCTCAACCATCCGCCTCTCTCTCGCCTCTATCTCTCTTCATTTATTGGGCTTCTTCGTTTTCCTCTTCGGTTCTTTTCTTCTTTTTCCCCTTTCCGTGCCAAACCAAACAAAACATCCGAGGATGATCCGAGTGAGAGGCGGTTCGGTTGGTGGTGGCCGCCAAGAAGAACTGTTTTCTTCGAAACGAAGACGAAGAAGAAGAGACGGTCGATCAAACGGAGGGGGGAAGGGTTGGTTAGGGGGATTAAGACCGAGCACGGGAAGGTGGCAAGACGGGGGCAAAGAACCTGAGCACAGTATTTGGAGAAGGCACATCGCAAGAGAGCTATGCCAACATTTCCGACCAGGAGAGGACTATCACATTACATATCATGAAAAGGAAAAGAAAAGAAAGTGTTTCAAAAAAAGATGGTTTTCGACAGTCAATTTCAATTTCAATATCCGTTTCAAGTTTGAAGAAAGGCCGCGAGGACAATAGTGACTACTAGCTACAAAATACAAATGGCAACCAGATCATATTGAGACATACAGAGCACAGTTAAAACAAGGAGTATATGGGGTTTTGAGGAAGTAGGAACGGGATGGAAACGGAAAGAATCTGAAAACAAGTGGCTATTGGCGGTTCTGAGTAGAAAGTAGCCAGTTTGCAGTCCCGTATTGCTTTTTGTCATTTGCAATTCACAATTCTGCCATTTTCATTTTCCATTTTCCATTCTCGATTTTCCATTTTTCCCGTTTCCAATTTTCTTTTTCCACCTCCTCTTCCTCCTTTTCCAATGCTCAATTCGGAACAAAATAAAATGAATGATGAATTGGCGACACAGACTGCCTGCTCAATAATGCTCGGCGCGAAAAATGTATAGAACAAACAATGGGAAGAGCTCGGAAGGGGTGTCAAAATTTCGAAAAAAGCAAAAAGAAGGAGAGTATATTCGCGACGGAATCGTCACGTCACATTGTCTCTGAGTAAAGTAAAAAATGAAGTGGCAATGGCATATTCGAATGAATATGAAAGTTGTCTGCAACTTCTTTTCTTTCCCCTGATGCGGGCTTCTGTTGCGGTCGCAGTTATTGCTACGTCTTCTTTATTGTTTTCTTTAGTGTTTTGGAGAAAGAAACGGAAAGAGTGGGAATTGGTTGATGAGTTGTTGGGTGAGATTATGAGAGAGACACATCTAATTTCCTGTTCTAACGCTTTCATTTTCATTTTCTTTTTATTTTTTCTGTTTTTTATTTTTTATTTCTTATTTTCCCGACATCGGGAACGGAACTCAACACAGATATTGTGCTGTCTAGGTAGATAAGATTATTCTAACAATCAGCAGAAAACATATAGCAGAGAATATCATAGAAAAATTCAATAGAGGATGAGAAAGAAAAACAAACCAGCTTTTGATGCGGTAGCTGCACTGTTTCCAACTTTTTCGAAGACAATTCAGTTTCGAAAACTGGTAACCTGATACCTAACCCGTTGGCAAGCTGACCAAAAAGCGAGAAGAAGAAGAAACGAAAACCGAGACGAATTTCGTCTTGTTTTTGTTAAAAGCCTTGTGCCCTGTGTCCCCAGGTTTTGCAGTTTTTCAATAAAGAAATGCATCTTTGCTGGCATCCTCGATCCAAAGACCTCTTTATGAGATCTCTTCAAAAACGAGGCATCTATTTTTTTTTCCTTTTGCTTTTTGCATCGCTTAAATTGGGTAGGCCCGGCCTGGCCCGACTAGACCGGCCATGTTCACCGAAAAAGAAAAAAAAAGAAAGGAAAATAACAAAATGCCTAAGGGTTTTGAAGAAAAGAAGAAAACAAAAAGAAACTGGAGGGGTAAGAAGGAAAATGAGAAAAGGAGGTTGAAATGAACAGGAACACCCCTCGAAGAAAATTGGAACGCCTTGGCTTGGGAGTTAGGTGACCGAAAATGGGTCGATTCATGTTGGAGAAAGAAAGTAAGAAAGAAGAAGCAGAAGAAGGGTTCTTGTTTTTCGGTACGCCGTTGAAAAGAGTGCAGAAAGTGAATTAGGCAAAGTTAGTCGAGTTACACATGACTCACTTAGCGTTCTAAATTGTATTTGGTGGTTAGATGGATGGTGTCACAAGGACATTCAACAACTCCGACGTTTGTGGTCTTTGAGTTTGAGTGAGTGGCTACGGACGTGTGTGGTGTGGTTGTTATATGATATGATATGATTTTATTTTGTACTCTCTTTCTCTTGTTTTTCATTGTTTTTGACTGGCGTAACTCTCTTACATAACACTTCCGCATAACGTATACGGTTCCTCGATTTGTTCTTCGATCGCTCGAAGTTCATGGAACTTTGGTGCACACGCCATATTGATTGGTTTCACCTTTAATTTGAGCATATCGATGTAGGTATGTTGATCGGAGAAAATGCTTTGATTATTTTTGGATACAATATCGGAAAAAACGAGAAAATTACGCAAAACTAAGAAAAATCGAAACCTGACTGCGGTTGGCGTAAAACTGAGAAAAATGGCATTAGGTTTGACTGAACTTTTTTTCAGCTCATGAAAAACTTCTGCCGTACAATTCGCTCCGACAGGTGATACTTTTGGATGGCAAGCAGAGTTTTTGTCAGTTATCGCCATTTAGCCATGGCTCTGGGCCGTTTATGATAAGACCACCACCACACACAACCGGCTCCCGGAAATCAGAGGCCTCACACGAAGAAAATGGAAGAGACAGAAAGAAACGATAGTAAATAGTCTCCCATCAGAAGAACAACGGAAATTAAACAAGGACTAATGAGAAAAATCAGATGATAAATAAAGAACTTACGGATGCTGGGCTACATGAACTTTTGGCTTGGATCCAAAGCAAAGAACAAGCGACCAGTACGGACAGCAGCTGTGGTCCTTCTCCTCGACAGGTGCATTTGCATTCGCATTAGCCGCCGTATTATTATTAACGGCGTCGGCACGGTTCGGATTGTTCGCGTTACGCACGAAATTGCCGTTGGTGTCGGTGGCGCCGATGGGCACAACCGACATGCTCACAAGTGGACGGGTAGAAGAGAGTGAATCTCGGAGATATATGTGCGTTTGATGTGCAAGAGGAAGGGGGAGGAGGGTGTGTGTTTTCGAAAACCGCCACACAAAGTGGGTGGATCCTCTGGGTAACTAGGCGGGCTGCGAGGATTGTCTAGGTTTCTCACTCTCGTCCATCTCCGTTTCTGGTCAGTTTGACAAACAAGAGAGGAGCTAGAATTGTGGGCGGGGCCTGGAGCACAAATCCAATGCACCTTTGAAGCGAGCGCACTCGCGTGGAGAGACGGAGCACATTGAATGAAAGCAAGGCACGCTTAGAGATAAAAGGATCAGGGATTCAAGGTTGGAACTTGTTCCAACTTCGGATTAGAACCAGAGAAAGTGCAGAATTACGTCATAAGTGACAGAACTTACCAACAGTCCTCCATAAGTTGATCGATTGTAAATTGAAGTTCGGTGAAGTTGAAACACTTGATGAACGTTTTCAGACATCCGCCATTGCGCTTCGAGTTCTTCGCACAAACGTCGTCGGAAATCAGTTCTAGACCGCTCATTGTAAGTGTCAATTGGCAGAAATGGGAGAATGGCGAGACAAAGAGTCAGGTGAAGAAATCAGGTGTAGAACGAGGCTATTCTGATTTCGGTGAATGGAATATGTCCCGAGGAAAGCTTGGATAAGGAGAATGAAGAGAAAGGGAAGCAGAGAGAGAGAAAGAGAGAGAGAGAGTTCTGATAACAAGTAAGTATTTGTCGTGTCAAAAGGATTTTCTTGCCATACTACCTGACAAAGGCCAAGAACGACTCGGGTCCTAGTGGTAAACATTATGATGTCGAATAACTCGGGATATGCAGATGTTTCTGGGTGATTTTTGTGTTGTGAGGTCCTTGAAACTCGAAGAACTGTCACACAAGATTCTTAGTTCCCCCAGAGTAAGGTGTTCCGAACTTTTCGTTGGAAAAAATTATTTGAAAAAAAACCAAGTTCAAAAAAGAAAAACTGTCACAAAAAAGAAACACGTTTTTTTTCCAGTTCATTATCTCGGTTGATTAACCCACAGGGCTTGTTTCCGGTGACTTCATGCTCATTATTTTGTGTCTTTACTTTGAGAAAACGCAATGCATGACACGATTCGTCAAATAACTAGAATTGTGAATAAAGAGGGACAGCTGAATGTTGGGAATCCGATCCAATCGGCTGCCTTACTTTAAAAATTTTAACGGTTTTGTTGCAATAGAAGTTTGCGTAATCCTTACTTCACAGTTTTGTTGGCAATTAGAAAACAGTAAATCATAGTACTTAAATATGCTGGACTATTTGCTTTACTTGTGGTTTCTTAAGATATGCCAAATGATGTTTTTCCAAAGGTTCTTGTTTTCTTGCTTGTTCAAAGTTGACCGATGGTTCTATTAAAAGGCAACACCTCTGGCACGACACAACTAGCTTTAATTTCCGGATTTGATATTATATGCCCCGAGTTTTGCCAATCCGACTAACTTACAAATAACTATAAACCAGAACGTTGGACGGATTAGAAATAGGTGTTTAGTAAAAACTATTAGTAGTGTACCCAACGTATATAAAAATTTTTAAAGTATCATCGCAAAATTACCAATAATCAATTAAGTTATCAACCATTGCCATCATTTGTACTTGCTTTTCTATTCGCAATTCAGCTGATATGTATCTATTTTCCCAATCAAATGAATTGGTTGGGAAGGGGTGGAATACAAGGTTTCATAGGAAAGTATACACTTAGTAGCCGACGAAAGCAACAAAAATAAGGTTGGGATGTTGTGCCACAGCTAATTTCTATGACACTGAAGTAAGTTTGAATAACTTTTTGATTTGACCCGATTCCACCTGTCCCAGAGCCTGCTTATAGCCGTGACAACATGAAGATTTTCTTCAGATTTCTGCCCCGGCGCCTGTTTGTTTTGCTGACGTCAAATAATTCCGATCCAGATGCAATTTTTCCTTTGCATGAGCCCATGTATGCTGTTTGCTGTCTTGCATGTCCTACGGACCCTCTCTACAAATCGAGGCCATCACATTGCTTTGGATTGTTCAAGAGATTTTGCCGTGCCATTTCTCGCATAGGAGAAGGGGCCTACATATTATGCACAAAAAAGAGAATAGGCAACAAATCGACGGGGGGTTTTATGCTTCGTATTCTGATTGGATACATTATTCATGATGATTGCCATGTGATGCCGGCCCTCAAATTTCTCTTCTCGGGAAGACAAACCAAAAAAAACAAAAACGGAAATCTGCGGGAAAGAGTTTTTCTTCCCGGTGTTTGGATTTATCAGGGATCTCGGATATATGCGACTTAGTACAATGACTATCTGATGTCAAGTAGACATGTCTGAAGTTACGTTAGTACACGGGCTATGTTCTTGGAACAGGTTGAAATTGTGTACTATTTTGCATGATAATTTCATATGAACAAAAATCAGGGATTGATTCGAAAGTATGACTGGTTTCAGCAATCAACGCTATGCTCAGTATAATCAGTACATTTGAAACCGAAATTATAAAGTTCACATTCATTTTTTTCATTTTCAGCCAAAAGCTAAAATTTCAAGAGCCTTGTCCCTTATTCCATCCCGTTCTCAAGGTTTTTATGCAACGAATAATTTTTTTTTGCTGCGAAGCCTATCTTTTTTATCCGAAAATTTCCACTCACAAAATATTATTACCCTTCCATTTCAAATTAAGTAAAAACAACCAGTCATCCCTCAAGCGGCCTTTGCATGCTATGTGTCACCACACTGTGGATAACATTTGTGTCTTCCGGTAAACAAAGTGCACGAGGAGGAGGAAATGTTTTAAGGTACATGTGTAGATCTAGGAATCTCGCACACAACAAAAATCCCAGCAGTAACTTTCTTTTCTTTGACTCGACTCACCTTCCAGAAATCGGGCTGAACACTTCAACATTGTCGTCATCTTCAAGTGCGTTCCTGTACCAGGTAAATATGTTACATGGCATGTAGGCCATGGCCATGGTGAACAGAAGTTCGTTCGCTTTGCACTCAAATGCAAGTTGCCAAGATTTCAGAAAAGTAGTTGGTTGCCCCGGAGATAGATAGCTCTTACTTGTCCGTAAACATTAATTTTAGGCGATGATAGAGTTCTAGACTAGAAACTTTCAGATGTACAATGGAATGTTCTATTATTAGGTGTTCTGAAAGAAATTTTGATGCACAGCCACATGGCGTCCTAATCACAATCACGCGTCCGCACGTGTACTTTTAAAGTTCCTTATTTCTAGAGTGAACTGACATCATCTTTGCACTTTTTTCTAATCCCACAGAATTGAACAACATCTATATTTTTCAAAATGCGAATGGGTAACTAGCAATTTTTGGTTCAGTCGCGCGCTCAAAGCTGATGGCTGTTAAGTTTGAAAACACAAAACGAGAAGCAAGCCGATATAGGGGAAGATATATGTATCAGCAACTTGGATATGTTCAGTAATAGATCATGCAAAACTTTTTAATGCCTAATTGTAAATTGCTTTGCTTAGGACGCATTGTGCATCTCAGTTATCATGCTAAACTATGTGGCATTAAAAAGCGGCAGGGCGTTTCAAAAAATATTGTCATTTTCTACTGCGATGTCTCTAGTCAAAAAATATTATGCTGGCCTTACAATTTACAGTTACTTTGACACTAGTGAGTAAAGAGGTGAATTTTTGAGTTGAGGTTAAAATATTTGAGGAGATGAAATGTAATAGAAAAATTCAAAAATTTTCCGGATTATTATTTGAATTTCCTGAAAGCAGAATTTATTTTTTGTCTTAATCAAATTGCAACTAACCAAGTAATATAATTAAAACCAGCAGCAAGTAGGAACAGCGCAATATAAAGGATGATTACCACAGCTCTATCTTCACCTATCGGCACTTTGTCAGTCTCTCTGCCATGGAAACTAACTTGCAAGAAAGGGTCGCTGAACAGTTTTTTCTTATTTTTTTGGTGTTATTGCGCTTTGATTTGGAATTGGAAATTTGACAATGTCAACGTTAACAAAAAATTTAAAACGATAATTTTGACTAAAAAAGTATGTCGAAAGCTTTCTTACTCTCTATGTTGTCTCGGTTTTCTTTTCATCATCTGGTAGATATCGTAGTCACTTAGGACTTCCATGTCATCCCATGGCCAATACCTAGACAGAATGCACAATGAACAACAAGTCTCAACTAGCTATTAGAATCCTATACTCACTTCTCGTCGTCGTTCCCTTCATCTTCACAAACGTACAAGTTTTCCTCCACATTGATCAACGGTTGATAACCACGTGGCATAGTATAGCCTACTAGTTGATAGTTTGTAGGTTGACTAAACGTCAAAATGAGGCTAGATGGAACCGAATGGCATAGTGAAATTTGACGACTTCTCCTTTTAATAATTTTAACCCGGGTCATGTGAAATTAAACCTGAGCCACTCTTATTTTCTCTATGAAGATCCCACGTTTTTGCCATTTTCCAGGCCGTGGAAATTGGCAATAGGGTCAAGCGAGATATCTTTGGATAGAAGACAATTCGAGCTATTGAATGATGTAGAGTACATGACTGTGCTCCCGTTCCGTCACGAATTATGAGGACTCAAATTAGGGGTGTTCTGAGAATTTTCGGACTCTCCTCTTTGTCTCTCGAGAATGCTAATCAAGGTGGGGCCCCCGTAAGCATATTCGCATCTCGCGCAATAATTACACCCTTTGTGATGTGACTCGAGAAACATTGAATCAATAGATAGACAACGGAAACCTACATGACTTGCGATGATGGAAGAGTGACTGAGTGAATTCTAGTATATACAAAAAAAACGTTCCGACAAAACGGAAGAAGCTAAAAAAAACTTTAGACGTCACACGACTTTTTGTGTTTTCCGTTCGAAACATTCCAATTCGAATTGGCAACTTCTCATTGTCAGTGCAAGTTCAACACGGCTCATCTTTGAAAGTTTTCAAAATTTTCCCACAGATTGATGACGTTTTGGAAACGACCATCAGTTATTCTAATGTATGTGAGATTGTTTTGCAGAGTGTTTACGACTCTAAAAATTTCCGGAACTTCCTAGAAATGGTTGGCTACTTTGATTTTGCGGATTTTTGATTTTTGGAATTGTTACTTGGATGTGGCGTTGTTTGTGATGGGTAAAAACTGGGGGCTGCAATGTGTCGGCTGAAACAGTGTGGAAACCGATAGTTCTTCGGGCGGATGGTTGATCACGCTCTTTGACTGTTTTCGTTGATTCGGGTGCTTAGTTTTTCCATCTGATTGAATCAGTGGCGTTGCCAGCCTAATAATACTAGCTTTGGCTATGTTCATGGCTAAACTTAATACCATATTTGATTCAGATCGTTCACTGAACAAAGTCCCAACTCGTCCTGCGCATACTGCATGCTGTGGTTGGCAACCATGCTAAGAAAATTGGTACTTTGAAATGGAACCCTCACAAAAATCTTGACTTACAAATTGCTTTGCTTGGTAGCAGAGGCTACCGTTTCTTCTAGCTCATCAAGGGAGACAACGGGAAACATTATTTAGTCCAAAGTAAGAAAGTTACTGAATCGATAAGGAAAAAGACAAAATCGGTGCAAACTGCCGCCTAGTTGCTCTAGTGATGACAAGTAATTGTGCGTTTCTTTCATTCTTTTAACCTTTATCTCTCCACGTTCGAACTAGATGTTATGAAATTGAGTTTTTTCTTGAATGAGGTCTGTTCTTGTTCGTTTTTCCAGTTTCTAGTTATTAATGAGGCTGTCAAGTTGGATATCATTCAGGAGCTCTATATTTCAAGAATCCGAGGGTTCAACTTTCAAGTGCTTTGGGTTAATGAGCCATTAGATATGATTGATTGAAACTGATCAACACTCAGTTATTTTCTACGTTCCCTGGGGAGACCGCTAATTATGAGCAAAGCCCATTTCTTATCAGTGAATGTTCAGAAGTATGTTATGTTTCCGCTAAGGATTCGAAGGAAGAGGGGTCTGTTACTTGAAAATTGTGATACGGTCCTGATAATGTAATATTAATACACATAGCTCATTATAATCATGTAGAATTACGACAACTGATAACTGGATAGCATCAGTTTTTGTTTCCGCTATGTAGATGAAAATGCCCAAAAACCTAGATGTTCTTTTCCTCTCCTAATCGTCGTTCATTCTTTACGTCCGCTTGAAGCTCTCTTCTCGTTCCCCTCAATTACATCTTTTGTTGAGCAATTCACGTAGCATTTGTCCTTGCGAGTCCACCCTTTTCCATCTTTATTATTTCCGTATATGTGAGCGAGTGTACATACGTACTTGTTAGGCGCAAAACGGATATAATGAGCGCTTAGAGAAGAGGACGGATGGATTCAGTGAATGAGGAAGAAGAAGGAAGTCAATGAGGGAGACAAGTTGGCGACATTTATGAATAGTTTAGTTTAAAAATAAAACATCGTCTATTGGAATGATGTGGTCAAGATATGAGAAGATATTGAGGATGTTAAAATTCTCAATGATCAGAAAACAAATCAAACTAACTTTTCGAAAATATTCAATTTTTGCATAGCAGGTTCATAATCCGTAATGCTCAATAAGTAGACAGGTAGTAAAAAAAAGTGACAAAAAGTTCAGATTCACAAACAATTTTTCAATGTTTCTTCCAACCGAAACAACTCATTTTAACATAACAGGTTGTTCACGCACCTGACATAAGCCTTGCCACTGTTCGACGAGTTGTGTGTCACACAAACGATGATCTTGCCGAAGCAGCTGATTGCGCAGGACATATCGCGTTCTGAAACAAAAATGTAATTAGATAATTAGAAACTACATATTGATGATCTTTTGATATTGGAAAGTTTGGTTACACTTAAACTGGAAAACATAAAGTTAGACAGTAACAGACCAGGAAACGAGTTGCGAAAAGGGGGAATATGAATTTCCAATGAGGTGGGAGGAAAAGGAATAGAGGGGAATGAAAAAGATAGATAGATACAGAAATAATTTTGCTTTTGCTTCAATAGAATTCTATTCGATTTATTTTCATTTTGATTTTATTCAATCGGAAAAGTTGATCTTCATAATGGATAAAGTGTGAATGTCGTGCTTGAACTTTGTTGAATTGAACGGATTGGAATGAACTGACGAATGGGAAAAACGAAGGAGACACTTGTGGCCGACAACGGCATCCGCTCCATTCCTCTTTTTCTTCTCTCATGATGCCCCCCGGACACACGCATACATAATACTAGAACCACTTCTTCCTTCATTTCTTATTATTATTATTATTTTTTATTTTTTATTCCTTTTTTTATTGATGCATTTAGAGGTTGACTATGAATAGAAATAAACCTATATAATATCTTACAAAAAAGGAATAGTTTTTAAGTGGGTTCAGAAACTTAAACTTGGAGAATTTAAACTCAGGAGAGGAGACATAACAATCTTTGACCTAGCCTGGGTGAATCTGAAGGCCATAATATACACTTGAAACAAACGGAATGAGTTTCTCGTCGACCTTGTCATCAGCAAAGAAGCGAGGACGACGACCACGTTGGCTGCGCTTCTTTTAATAGAAAAAAAAAGTTTGCGGAAAACTCTTGACCACGTGCCTCTGCTGCCTTCCTCCTCATTCATTTCCATTCATTTCTTGGAGCAAGACGGAGCAGAAGCATATGGAGAAAACAGGATGGATGAGGAAAACACGGGGGAACAAAGATGGGTCAGATGGGTCAGCGATAGCTTCAAACCATCAAAGTTGTGTTTTTGACTTGACCTTGCAAAGTTTGAAATGAATTAGAATGCGCATTCACTTCAAATTTCAAACAAAATGAATTTGGCAACGAATGTAGACAACAACAAAAGGACAAAGTGCTAACAAAACGTGTTTCTGTTCTGGGAGAAGAGAAGGGCTTTGGGAAAATAGCTAGGTTCGCCGAGAAAAAAGGGGAAAGCGATGGGTTCTTTTGTTTTCTCATTGAGAATTGAAGAGGGAGACAAGCAACCGCGAGACCTCTCTAATTTCACTACGGGTGGCCTTCTAAGCAGCCTCAATTTGCATTTTTCTCAGTTGCCGTACAACTTTATGTGTGTGGGTGGAGAAGGACTGATTCTGGTTTCGGGATTTGGAAACTAAAAACAACGATTGAAATTTGAGACATATTTAGTAATTTCAGCCCAGTTTGAGTTCAGCAAGTTAAGCATTTTTTATCAAAATCTTCACAATTCTTGCATACTTTGCTACCAACGGCTAATCCACACTTAATTTTGTGAAAAAGCGGTTTAAAACTGCGCACTTTAGCGAATGAAACAAAAAATTTGGTCGGTTGGCGAGAGAGAGAGACATGTCAGCTTCGATCCCATAATGTACTGCACATGTACATGTCTTTTCGTGAAAAAGCATGAAAAGCTTTCGGGCATTTGGGATATTGGAAGACGTGACAAGGAAAGTTACAGGAGGGCGAAACAAATTAGCCAAAGAGCACATCCAATACTCAAATTACTATGTGTTTTTTTTTTTTTTTGTATGAAAACGCATTTTTTAAACATCTCACTCCCCACTTTTCAGCTTTTCGTGAAGACTTAAGAAAAAAAACATGACG
>LR568642.1:22390-33146 GCA_900536345.3 Caenorhabditis sp. 39 LS-2015
TATGTGTTTTTTTTTTTTTTCGTATGAAAATTTGGGGAAGATTTTTGAAGTTTGAAGTACCAATTAATGGCAAATCCGCAAAGAAGACTTGAGTGGTTGATCTTTTGATCTCTCTGTTATGATAAGTGTCATGTTTGCATAGGATACTTTCATACTACAAACGGTCACACAAACTGTGATTTGGAAAATGTGAAATGAAGAGAATACTACACATTATGTTCAAAATTATGGTTTATGTATTTTTAGGCATCAAGTATAAGGGCTTGAAAACCGTTTGGGGTCACGTTCACCACGTCATGTTCTTTTTCTTAAGTCTTCACGAGAAGCTGAGAAGTGGGGAGTGAGATGTTTAAAAAATGCGTTTTCAAACTAATGCATGCAAAACCGAAACTGCTGACTCATATTTTGGCACCTTTTTGACCAATGGAGCCGCGCGAAAAAGCTCAAGTTTCCAACAGTTGTCAATAGCGAAACACAACACCTCATAAAAGAACCTATGGACACACCTACAAGTTTTTTCTTGGGCTGCTCTGCTCCGCCTTTTCTTTCTTTCTTTCTTTACCCTAATTAGTCTGATGAATCGGCAGAAAATTGGAGGGAAAAGGAAAGAGAAAAGTGGAGGAAAAAGGAAAAAGCTCTTGAATCATACACCCAATTGGTTTGATGCTTTTAGCGGAAAGGGACCATGCGCCCCGTATGCTCACCATCACTCACTCACCCTGCTAGCTCATTAGAAAACTTCCTCTCTTCTCTCATCTTCTTTCCTTTTTGCTGACTAGTTTAGTTTTCTGAGCGAACCTTGGAATGGAAAGAAAAATAATATGTTGAAGAAAAGGAAGATACATACATACGTATAACACTTTGATGCTGCAAAATGTGAAAACTGAGAACTTATGTTGTCGTATTGCTACTAAATCTGTCCATGGGAGGTCTGCCTAATTTGGGAGGAACTTGATACAACAGCATGAGAGGCCTTTTGAACCTTAGTATTTCTGGATTAAGATCAGTTTCTTACTGAAGATTTAAAACATTTTTGGTTCGGCATGTTGAAAAAAACTGCATAGCAATAACCGTAACCCCGGAACAAACATCAAAACAGCAAGTTCAACTTTCAGCTGCAAAACCTCAGCTGACGTGATTAAACTTGACGCCGCAGATCCGGAGCCATCTTGCGCGCGTGATCATTGTTTGCACAAGGGTAATTCACACTAGAGAAGGCCACGCGTAGGACGCCGAAATTAATCTTCCAAAAAAGATGGAGCCGAGGAATCTGAAAGCAAACACCCTTCCTCCTGAGTTTCCTATTTTCCTGGTGTTTGACATTGAATTAAATGAAAAATAAATGAAAATTTCAAAATGAGTTTTGTGATGGATTCGGAGAGATTCAAAATGAATACATAGGAAGAAACAAAGTACAGCAGCCACTAATTTTACGTCAGGATGATGACTTTGACTAAACAATTTCTTATGTTGACTGGAATCTGCCTGACCAGGGACCAACTATACGAGTTATGGAATCACCACATGACAACTGCGCTAGACATGAAACTAACCAATTTGCTGTGTTCGGATTGCTTCTTGATATTCCTCTTGGGCCATCTGAATAGCTCTGAGACTTCTATGAGGTACAGCACACCTATGCACGTTTACGAAGACGCATTAGCTAATTTCCGTTCTGGGACCACATGGTCGATTAGGTGTGCTTTAGTGTTGGGGGAGAAAGTTGAGATGGAAAAGATATCATACAGAAAAGTGAACGTCATTTTGTGCTGTTTTTGCACGTTTTTAAAAAAAATGAGAGAAACATTGAAAAAGCATGCTCCTGGTGGTTGGCTGGCTGGTTGAATTTGAAGGTTTTGAAAGTGAGAATGAAAGGTGACAATGGGGCACTGCTGACAGAAAGTTTTTGAATTTTGGAAAAGGAAAAGGAGAACAGTAAAAATTCCCACGCTCTTTTCCAGTTTTAGCTATTTTTGGCGTTTTCTGTTTTCAAGTGAGTGAAATTGGTTTCTGGACCAAGATTATTGGGGATCTGGTGCTCTGTGACAACTTTATCTAAAGCAAAAAAAAGACAAAAATGAACACTTTTCCACCTTGATTTCTGTGTATAGCCACTTCCACATTTTCAAGAAGATTTCCTAAACGAATTTCAGCTGATCCGCTTTTCATTTCCCACCAACTTCCCATTTAATCCCAAGAACACTTCAACCTGCTTTTCGTTCGGTTTTCCATCAACAATCACCTAATCTAACACACGCGGTTTGGCTGAGCTGCCTGACCTAAACCTGTTTACCACTTTCTTTGCTATCCTTTCTTCCATTTCAATTCAAATGGGTTTAGTAAAAAGAAAATTCAATTAAAAACAGCTCAAAACTTAATTGAGCAGATCAAAAGGAAGACAACATCACATCATCAAGTTGATCTTATTTTTCAACCACAACAATTTTTCCTCGCGTCGCATCATTTCATTTTGTTTCCTGGATGCAGAAAGAGAAAAAAAAAACTAGGGACTTTTCGCAATCTGCATCACATTTTTTGATTCATTTTTGTCAAACTCACTGAAGCCTGCCCAAGCACTGTCGTGTGGCATTTCCGAAACGTCATCTTGCTCGAAATCTTCCATTCTTTCGTTTTGAATGTCGTCCATAGCGAATATGAAACTCAAAAAGGAATACCAAACTGACGATGTGAGTGCCGATGGATGTGTGTGTTCAGGTGCAAAAGTTCTTTTTTTTCTTTTTTCAGAATCCAATTTGCTCCGCTCGTTTCAGGTGTCGTTGGTCTGATTAGAAAGGTGTCTGGCATTTATGGTGTCTTGTGGACTCTTGGTGTTCCAAAAAAGCAGAGAGTAAGGAGTGGGGAAGCATTATTAGGAGACCAACCATTTTTTGGTTACGAAAAGGAAATTTTGGCAAAGATAGAGAAATTTTTGGAGTTGAATACGCTTTCTTTCTGGACGTATGACCTTAATTGTGGAGGAACTCTGTTTTTTCTCCCTTTTTCCCAATCCTCATCATGTTTTACTCATCCCCACTTCGAGAACTTTTGCCGTTTTCACAACGCATCAATTTTTATTTTTCATTTTTTTAGTTTCCAAAACTCAAACGTTCAAAATGTCGGCCCAAAAAAAAAAAAGAAAAAACAAGGCGCATAGCAACAGCAAAACAGCAAGGCAACAGCTGCCTTTTCAGCTGGCGTTTGCTCCAGAACACGCGCATGAGAACTCCGCTCATAGAGAGATAGAAACTATCACTTATAATGTATTAATCTCTCAATCAAACGGCAACAATATTTGAAAGTTAAACAAAATTCATCAAAGAGCGAACTGCTTCAAATAAATGACATTAAAATTTGGAAAAAATAAAAAAGGAAAAAACAAAACTTAATTTTCAAAAAACCGAGACGATTGGAGAATGCTGCATACCAGCATTTCCTCGTTTCTCATTATTAAAGTGATCTGAAAATGAACAGTACTGACATAAAACATGAAATTATTTTTATTCAAACTTACATTTTTTCAATCCTTCTCCTCTTCATCGTCGTCTGAGATGCTCCTGTTAGCGTCTAAAAAAAACAAGACTATTTGACCACATATTCAATTTTTACTTAGACTCACAATTTCATTTGCAAAAAAAAGTATTTCTCTCTGCCAACTTGTGCGTCCCAAAAAACTGCTAGCAACGGAAAATGTCTTTGAAAACTATTGAAAATAACTCTTCTAAATTAAATTCACTATTTGACTTAGAATTTCGTTTTAGACAAAACTCACCATTTCTTCTTGCCAGCAGGTCTTCAACGTTAACAGGTGCAAATGTTTTTTAGAACCTGTAAAGTTAAGTATAAATTGACCATTCTGCCATATATCGTCTTACTGCATAATCCGTTTTGATATATTAAAATAAACTTAGCTAACTCTAACTACAGAGGTGATTAGAATTAGCTAACAATAGGACCCTTTTTTTTTAAATAAGCTGACTAGAAATTAAACTGTATAAGAAAACTTGGGCTCAATAACAAAAAAGTGATTAATGGTTACTGTTCTAGCAAAAGATCTTATTTTCAGCTAATTGTCCATGTGAACTAACTCCGGTATCTTCTACCACCCAATTTTTCCCAACAATAGGTCATACCTTAGCTCGTTTCACAGCACTGATGCAAGGCGTTCCACGATTCTACCACGTCGTATCGGCCATACCATAGGTTGACATAAAGAATACCTGAAAAGGTTTATGTTGTTCTAACTATCATTCCAGTTTCTAATCCTCACTCATTGCTACTGTTAACATACCTCAGTTATTTTTCATCAATTGGTCTCACAGCACTGATGCAGGTGATTCCACATTGCGACATCGACCATGCCATTAGGAGGTGAATAGAAATACCTGAAATTAATAATATGCATAACAGCATTATTTGTTGTCAAACCGTATCATTTCCCATTTGGAATGGTCAGAAGTTGATCGGTCCGTATATACTGTACAGACGACCATCAAAAGGGCAATCATTGTTTGATGTTCATTTTCAGAAGTGAACATGAAAACTGAAATTTGCATGCATAATTGTAAGAGTGAAATCAATTTTACAATTAATTCAAAAAACTAAACTTTTACAGCTTGCAAAACCTGAACATCTTGCATCTCAAGCAATTTTCAATCTCAAAAAAATGGGCCTAACAATGGTTTCTTGAAAAAGTTGTATAGCTCGTAAATTTAGGATGCACTTAGGCAAATGCGAAGAGCACTTTGAAGCAAATGGGATACGCAGGAAAATCGTAAAAAAATGAATTTATGGGAAGTGGTAGGAAGAGCTGAATTCTTTTTGTTTTTGAAAACGACTGAACGATTTTTAAATCGCATACGTAAAATATCGGACAAAAATGAAAAAAAAAAAGTGAAAAACAGCTGCAGAAAAATTTCCAAGAACGACAGCTCTTTTATGCATTGTATTATCTGTTTTTCAAACTGTAACAGTTGAGTTTGCAGTTGGGCCGTGATCTCTTACGGCAATCAATGTCTCTTTTTTTCTGCGTGTCCACACGACCTTTCACTCTCTCACACGTTGCAACCTAGCTGCGTGGCAGAACCCATTCCACGTGGTCTAGTTCAAGTGTCGCCATTTGAAAAACGTATAATACCTAGACTAAAGTTTGACTTTTTTCAAAATAGTAAAATGTTCCCAATTTTCATAAAAAATGTTGTTACTTAAAAAAACAAAATTCTGGAGAAAAATTATGAGTTTCTATTACAATTTTTTGCTGCTTTGTGAAACCTCTCGTGTGCTCACCTTGATGTTTTTGAAGCAATTCCGTTCATTCAGTATTAAAATAGTACAAATAATATCCAGAAAAATGTAAGAATACTTCGCCTATTCGTTTGTACCGCGCTGAAGACTGTCGGCAACACATAATTGGATATCTTCTACGTTAACCGGAATGTTCCTTACAATTAGCAAAGTCCAAATAAACGGTTTGCCTGCACATTCTTCATGGTCTCACTTACTTGTTAGCTTGCTCCATGTTAATTATGTTGCACTGAGAACTGATAGCAATGCAAGTAGGTCCTTGATGTTGGTTTCATTTCCGGAAACAGTTATAATTAGAAAATTGATTTTATATTGGTTATCTCACTTGATACTTTTTCACAACCAATTCGTTTGTTAATATAAAAAAATCAGTAAGGTTAAACTTCAGAAGAATCATGGAAAAACGAACACCACTGGTGATCAAAAAAATAGAATGACGAGTGGAACGTCTCCGCCTTTTTCCATATTCCAAAAAGAAAAAAGACTCCGGAAAAGTTGTATAGCTCGTAAATCTCCGATGCACTTTGGCGAATGCGCAGAGCACTTTGGAGCAAAACGAAAACTGAGCGGAAGACAATCGTAAAAAACGAATTTATTGGGATGTGGTGAAAAGAGCTAAACGGCGTTTTTTGAGGGAATGGGGGACAATTTTTTAAAAGTTGTATGCATAAGGGAGTTTCAGCTGAAACTTAAGCTGAAAGCAACGCGAATCACGTTAAGAAAACAAGTTGCGTAGGTTAGTTTACAGCGCGTTTGATTGGCTACTGCGCCCGCTCTGACCTATCTTGAAAGCTACTTCTACCCCTTGTTTGCAAAGAATACGAGCGTTCTCTTCCCCAGCAAGCCCTTCTAATGTTCTCCAGGACCTGAATAATTGACAACTAACTCAATAAAATTGTTTTGGTTAACACATGTTTATCTGGGAGTAATCGTAAGACACAATTTATCAGAGGGCATCACTTCGTTCTTCTTCTTCTCGGCGTGTTCTCGATCTGCTCCTGTCGTTTTGGGTCCACTCTCTTGATTTCGGCATCCCATATAGTCGGTGATGAAGTGAGCGAACCGCGGATCCCGCGATAGCGTCCTTTGCTGAGTTTCTGCACTTTCTTATTATCATGGAGTCTTTTCCATGCTCTGACTCGTGCAATGCGTTCTTCACGATTTCTCTCCACGAATTTGTGAACGTCCAATTGAATGTAGCCGACTAAAACGAAAAAGAACACAACTCATTTTGATTGATACAATTATGTTTATCTTACCGAAGTTGTCGAACAGAACCGAGACGATGAAAGTGAGCACTTGGAACTCGCCATCGTTGTTGTAGAACGAGGAGAAGATAATACGGGAGATGAAATTGGATGATGAGCCGTAGAGGAGGACGTACACTGCACAAGCGAGTGCAGCAAGACGGTAGACTGCGGCAGCTTGCTGAAGTAGTGTATATCGGTTGAGGAAACAGAGACAGCAAGAATTGATGGAACTTACTAGGAGAATTTTGATGCGCCACATGTAATTTGAAGTAGCTTCCACCATTAGGTAAAGAAGGACGGAGTTGATGAAGACAGTCGGGTAGAAGAAGGGAGTGAAGATGAGAAAGTAGATGATGAGAATTGCCACAATCAGAACGTAATCATTCAATTTCATGAATTTCATGAAGTGCAGTGCCATGAGCAGGAAGATTGTTAGAGTCGCGCAGAATTTGATATCGGCCGAGCAGAGTGCAAGGTATTCACTCACCATTCTCAGCTGGAAGCGGAAAATCTAGGCAAGAAAAATAATGGAATGAAAGAAAGACAGCAGGCAAGAAGACTTGTACAGTACCTAATTGAGTTAGCACCCGGAGGCGGGTCTGTGTGACAGAAGTATTGAGACGGCGGCAATAACACATGTGTTATTCAGAAATGGTGAATGGTACGACGCTAATTGTGTTTTTCAAGGAATCATCCATTTGAAGGTTCGGGAGATCGCATAGTAGATAAATACGGAGGGAGAATCCAAAAGTTGGAAACAACCGTAGTGACCGAAGCTTTGTGGCCAGAGACATTGTTTCAAAGCTGAAACTTTGTTGTTAACTTACGAGCATTGCAGCTTGTGTACTAAATATAAATGATGGGTGTTAAAATACATTTTCCGTTTGTTGCTTTTACTTGAAAATTGTTTGATATAGTAAAACATGAAAAAATTGAGTGTATGCATATTACAATGATTTAGTGAACTCAAAACTGAGGCAAATACCATCTTTAGCAGACTTTGCGAATTGGACAGCACAGTAACCTGAAAACTTTTTTCTAGTGTTCCACATTTGATGTTTTGAGCTAAGCATGTTGTATTGTTTCCGTTGACTCGCTGGACAAGGATTTAAGAGCGTACTGGGAACTTGGACATTGGAGAATAAGAAACTGGGTGATCTGAACTGTACAGGTGTTTCAAAATTGTATTGCTATAATATTGCTATATTGCTATACTGATAAGATAAACATTGCTATTTTTATTCTCTGTTGCCGTCCTTGCGAATAACTCATGTTTCTTGTTTTGAAGACGAAATACTTCAAAGAGTAGACAACCCACTGGAAATGCAACGACTTTTAAATTGGATTCGAACAAATCACTTCCTATTCTCATTTTCTGCTGCTTTTAGAACTGCAGTGCTACTCTTGTGACACTTTTCTTTGTTTCTCAATTCAAAACATTCAGAAAGTTAGATAGGCAGGCGACTTTCGAAGCCGTCCACAAGTTTAGCACTTCATAAATGCTGACGGACTCTATGTATCAATTAGAAACTCGGCGCTTGTTTGTCATCCAAACATCTTGTTGTCATCTGTAAATGTGTCGTTGGTCGACAGCTTGTTGAACACTCTTCACAAGACAACGACCCATATCGATCAGAATCGAGGTGTTTGTTGGCCATCGGTGCCGCGAACACCGCAAGAGAGTCGAGAGCGCGAGACGGGGACATTGCCATGCACATATTCTTCTCTGGTGGGCAGCTCATTTTCATATGGCGCTTATATTAGCTTTTGTTTTTTTTAACTGTTTCATAGTTTCAAGTCATTTGTCTGTTTTTGATTTAGATTTGGGGTTCGAGTTTGAGGGTTAAACGCTGTTTTGCTTTCACAGTTGCGGTTCCATTATTGCCCATAAACGGAAAGTGTGTTTGCAGAAAACGGCCACGTCGCATTTAGCGTTTGTTTTCATTTCGAAATCGTCATCTCTCAGTTCTTCCTTTCTCATTTTTTCCTTCCCACTGATACCTACTGACGACTATGTTCCCACGCTAAATCGATTCGCGTGCACACTCTTACACAATTGCCGTGCATAGTTCTTTTCTCTTCGGGTTGCGTCGCGTTGGCAACCCTCGCCTTCTTTCCCTCATTTCTCTCAAAGTTGTTTGTTTACTTTGCAGTCATGGCGCCAACGTCTAACAATAAGATTACTCTTGACAATCTCCCGGATCTGATTTTGGAAAATATTTTTGAAAAGGTTAGTGTGCAAATATTCAACTATTTTTTCTGAAAATTGGTGATATGAAAATGTGTCATTTCAGTGTGCCCCAAACGATCCAGAATCGTTGAGTTTGACAAGTAAGAAAATGAAGAAATTCTACGATGAGTTTGAAAATGTGATCACTGTGCCAAATGGAACACCGCTTCATCTAACGATTCGGTTTGATGCTGAGGGCCGTCTTCGAATGGAAATTTCCCGATTAACGCGGAGATATGTGTTTGAGAATCCATCGAGACAAAAGTTCTTAAGAGTTCTCAAAAACTGCTCAAGACTAGTTCTACCGGATCTCAAAATCATGGAAGCGTTTCCGGAAGGCTCACCAATGAGGAACAGTGTGTTCAATGCAATCAGAGCTAGTCGAATCGTAGCTCTGGACTTGGAACTGAAAATGGGAGATTCAGTCGAGGAATTCACAAAGTTGATCAATGTGTTTCCGAAAGCAGTCCGCAAGTATTTGCTGATTGGGAAGGACTATTTGAAACATCATCCTCTTCCGGATTTGTCCATTGTAAGTTTCCTTGTTTTCGTTTTACAACATTTCAATTTGAATTTCTTCCAGTTTCGTGGAGTGACAATCAGAGGAATAGTCACCGTGGACACAATGCGAGAAGTATTGAAACACAAGAACCTTGTAAACATCAAATGCCATACCACCGAAGCTGTCGAGATTCTGCCCTACATGCTTCAATTTGAAAAAGGAGAGCGGCATATCAATAACTGGGATTTGTGGTTCCAGGGAACACAGATTCTCGAGGGAGGAGAACGCGTGTACAGAAACTCTGGGCTTCCAGGCCAAGCGCATTTTTGCGTTTTCTACAACTTTGGATGGACTCAAGCAAGAATTTGTAACTGAAATTATTTCTTATACTAATATTCCTCTTACTTTTTGCTGTTGACTTTGTGTACCATTTTTATGTATTATTTCTTGCATAATCCGTTATTTGGTGTTTTCGAAACCGTTTACCATGCATATTATTAATTTGTTTACATTCAAATAATGTGATATGCTTAATGTATTAAACATTGATGTTTTTTTTTAATTTGGTGATAATGGTTAATAAATAGTATCAATAACAATTTTTCAAGTTTAGGGTAAAAAAAGGGTAAAGTCGATCAGTTCTTCAAGTGTTGGACACTTGCTGACCACGGATTTCAAGTTCTGAGAATACTTGGTGGTGATATATGTATTTGGCCTAATTTAAGTCACGTCCGGGCCAGGGATAGTGACCGATACCCTTTCGTAGACGGATCCACTACTCATTTGAGGCTGAGTGGACCTGGGGGTTGAGGCGAGGAATTGAACTCGCGGCCTCTCGACTGCCAGCGGCCACCACTACCCACTAGGCTATCGACGCCCCTAGAAATAATTAAAGGACATTTGTTGAAGGACGTAGTTATTTTCATTTTAAGTCGTAGCCATAGCAACAACTAGTCTGTTGACTCGTTTTTAAAATACACACGCCTTGGTAAATTGACACTCAGATGATCCAATAGTTTGCAGGTATCATGTCAATCTCTATTGCCCCTGACACGACCCAAAAAGAAAATTCTTTCTGAACGGGAAAAAGAGACGTATTGAAAGAAGATCCAGTTGTACCTTAGCGACCACGTCGATTATCTAAAAAGCCTAATCAAATTGTTACTAGATACACAGGTAAAATGAAAAGAAGAAAACTAAATTATGAAATTTATTGGGCGGAAAGAATACAAACAAAGAATATAATTTAAATTTGTTGTCTGTCAAACGTGATGCTCAGATGAGACGGCTCCTCGACGCACTGAACTGCAATTGATCCTTGGCCATTCTGCATTTTGTAGAAATATCTCTCTCTAGATCCTGCACTGACACTCAAGCTGTGTTCCATTTCCCAAACAATCTGTTTCTTGAGACCACTCATCCAATTGCTTGTGAGAGCTCCGGTAGGTCGGATTTTGATTTGGCAAGAAGAAA
>LR568650.1:0-16535 GCA_900536345.3 Caenorhabditis sp. 39 LS-2015
CAATTCTTTTATTTTTCACGATTTTTACGGCAATTTTCTTTACTCTCGACTTTTCGTCTTCCGATTCGATCGTGATCCAGGAGACTTGCCGCTTTTGTTGCTGATGGTCTGAAAAAATCAATTCCCCGAACCAAACTGAACATGCAAAAGAAAAAAACCATCACAAGGCATCGAACCCTGACCCTTCGCGCAAAAGGCAAGCGGGCCAGCCTCTGCGCCAGCCGTTAACTTCTGACCGACTGGTCGGAGGGCAATGAAAAGCTCACCTCAAACTCGTCCAACTCGCTTCCAATTTCATATTTTTCATTCGCTTTCTCGTCATATTCCACTTTTTCGAGCTTCACATCATTGGTATCTTCGCATTTTTGTTGGAGCTGAAAAAAATGACAAAGCAGGTCAAAAAATATTTGAAAAATCAATACCGCTTCATCCAAATTCGTGGCAATTGTAATATGGCCCTTGCTGCGGAATTTGGCTGGATCTGCATCGACGGAATCAATACGCTGAGAAAATTTTTTTTAGTGGTGCGTTGCGTGTCGCGTCGCGTGCTAAAATACCAGATTTTCCTCGGCGATTTTCTCCCTACTCATTCGCAAGTTTTCCAGGGTTGACAGGTTGATTTCTAGTTGACTTTTTGCTGAAATCAAGTGATCCATTATCGATTTTTTCCGCTTTCGCTACCTTTCCTCATCTCGAACAGTTTCATCCCCAAAACAGCAATTGAAATGGAGAAAACAAAAAAGACAATGATGAAGAGAATAACAAAGACGTTGACGGGTCCTGGGCTGAAATATGGGTCTCGACACGAAAATGAAAATAGAAAATGGCTCTCACCGCGAAGTTCGATACGAGAGGTTTAGAAGTCTGCAGAGTTTCGCACATCCGGATGGAACTTCGACCTGAAAGAGGGAAGGTTGCGAAGTGTCGGGGTGGAAAATCTCAGGGTATCAGTTGTAGGTTGCGAAACGTCGGGGTTGCCAAAAATCGGAAGTTGCAAAAAGTCGGGATTGCGAAATATCGTGTTTGGATGAAATTACAAGGTTGCGAAATGTCGCGCTGATGAATTTCGCAATTGCAAATTTCAGTGGTTACGAAACGTCGATGGAGGTTTCGAAATGTCTCGGTTTCGAAATACTTTTCTTGGTTGCGAAACGTCGGGGTTAGGAAATGTTGCGCTTGGTTGCAAAATATCACGCTCTCAAAAATCGCGGTTGCGGAACGTCGCGATTGCGAAATGGTTGTAAAATGTTGCGGTTTCAACAATCGCAGTTACGAAATATCGTGGTTGTTATATATTATGCTTTGTTGAGAAATGTCGGGATTGCGAAACTTCGCTGTTTCAAAAAACACAGTTGCGAAATGTTCGGCTCTCGTATATCGAAGTTGTGAGAATTCGCGGTTGCGGAATATCGGGGTTGGGGAATGTCGGAATTTGCAAAACGTCGATGGTTCTTAAATATCAAGCCACGGTTGCAAAATGTCGCGGTTTCAAAAGTTGCAGTTGAGAAACATCGGCCCAGGACGTAATTAAATGAATAAATAAATAAATCGGGGTTGTCGAAGGTACTGTACGATTGGAGAATTTCAAAACCAGATTTCAAAAAATCGCAATTTCAAAGTTTAACGGTTGCGAAACGTCCCCCCATACCTCACACGTCCTCACATCTTTCACCGGCGCCAGATGCAAATCTTCCACAATTTGCTCCTCAAAAATCTCCGTTTCCGTTTCCGGTGTCGTTTTCAGTGTGGTACTGCTCTTCGTCGTCGTACTGCTGCTGCTGGTATCCCCAGCGTTCAAAATTCCCATAACTGCATCTGTCGTACTGGTCATAGTCGTTCTAGGTGGTCGTAATGGTGGTAAGGAGGTGTCATTAGACTCCTGGGCTACTGGAAATCGAATTGTTTTTGATTTCAAGAGAACATTTCGAACTAAAGCGAACCATTTCCATTTCCTCCATCATAATCATCATCATCATTATCATAGTCATCAGCTGATTGTGATGTGCAATTGAGAATTGAAAATAAGAGAAGAAGACTTGTAAATACGCTAAAAATATCTGAAATTAAAATTTCGAAAAGTATTGTTCAAAACGCATCAGAAACCGCTCACATCTCATATTTGTGCAGTGAAACGGAAATTGAAAATTGAGGAAATTTTCGGATTGGGAACTGATTAAAAGCTGATTTTTCCAAGGTGATTTGATGCGTTGTTGGATTTCATGGTGGATTTTAAGGTCACGTAGTGTTTTTTCTTCTTTTTCCTCGTGAAAATCGATCATGACGTGAAGTCGGGATAAGGACTAGACAAGATGTTATCGGAGAGAAAACATCCGAAAAGATTCCGGATTCGGCTATTTTTCGATCTTGATTCTACATTGCCGAATTTCGGAAAAGAAATATCAGATGACGTCATTTTTTTTCTTTTTTTTGAACTGTTTTCACTTGCCCGCATATGCTCCGTTTTACATTTTTACATGTTACCCTTCTCATAAAATAACGAGATTTTCATTTTGAATTTGTAGAAGATTTACTGTTTCTAAATATACTTCTGTATGCTTACAATGCAAAGAAAATGAATTTAAAGAGAAAATTAATTCGATTGAATACTGACCCTGCATCCCCATTCACCTGAAATTTGAAACAGAAAAATATGAACATTTTGCAGATTTTTGTGAAAATTTAGTAAGCATGCATACATACAGTTTCAAAACAGTATTGACCATGTGAAATTTCCTTATCTCAGTAACCGTAAGAGATATCAGAAAGTGGTCAACTGTGAACTTGTAGCTCCTCTCAAAATTCTGCAAATTTTCTTAGTTAACAGTTTTTCGATAATTATTATGGATTTTGAGATACATTCCAATAAAGACAAGGAATTCTGCAGAACGTAAAATCTGTTGATTGTGGGGACCGCATTTCTTCAAAATTTTATTAGATTGAACATTCCAGAGGAACCTCCTTTAAAGCAGTAAGCTCAAAATTAAAAAAAAAACCCTAGAACACGAAAAATGTGCGCAGTTTCATTCTTTTCACAAACTCTTGCAATCAACTATTCCCCTCAGTTATGATATTACCGAACTCTCAACGAACAAAAATAGAGCCGATTTTTTCAAATTTCAAGTATCAGTCATGCATTGTTGGTAACAGAACCCTATATAGACTGTAATAGACATAAAAAAATCAATCCCTGTTCCAACTTTTTCCCAAAAATCGATGACTCCACTGCCTAGCAATCAACTTATGCGTTTCTAGGCTCTCTTTAAACTTCAAACCACCACAAAACCCCTATTCCAGGTTCAAAATAACCACCAAAATCATCCAATTATTCCGTCAAACTTCACTTCTTGTTCCCCAAAACCCGTATCCTTGGACCGGTCAGTCACCGAATCTTTTCAAAGATCTTTTCCACAAGATCCCAATCCAATCCGCATCATGTTCCAGTTTCGGCTACCAAAAGATGCCTGGGTGCGATATAATCCAATGGAAGATGAAAGTTGGTCAATTTTTGCACCGATTTAAGGTTGGAGAATCGGCGATTCAGGGGAGGAGGATAGATTTTGGATTGTGGATCCTAGGGGGGGGGGGGAGATACCTGTCTCGAGAGTGCAAAGGACAGGTTCTGGATTCTCCCCAAATCCACAGTCCCGCCCTTCATCCTCTCGCTTTTCCAAACAAAGATATCTTTCTTTCTTGCTTGCGTCGTATCAACTCGTCCGATCGGATCGGCAATGGCCGATCTAGGTCAGAATCCACTTCTTCGCTTCGCTTCGATTTTCATTTTCTTTCATTTTCTCGCATTTCCCCATCTTTTCCCTTTCCGTCATCATCATCATCATCCTCCACCGCTTAACGCAAATTATTATTCTGTTTCAGAATGGTGAAAATCGTGTGCATTGGCGCTGCGCCAACCGCCTTGGGAGCTGCCTATCGGCTCAATGAGCTGAAGAACGAGGGAAACGAGGCCGCGAAGGACGTCGAGATTGTTCTTCTGGAGCGGGTAAGCCCTTGCACCTTGATGTATACCCCCTAAACCCCATCGTTTCTAGGAATCGATTGCCGGCGGTCTATCCTGCACGGTAACCGACGAGAAGGGTTTCCTGTGGGATATGGGCGGTCATATCACGTTCAACCACAACTACCCGTACTACGAGAAGGCCACTCAATGGGCGGTCGATGACTGGAACAAACTGGCGAGAAACTGCATGGTGGACATGAACTACTTGTACGACAAGAAGGGCATCCATCTGGTACCATATCCAGCTCAATTCGCTGTGCCGTTGTTCCCGGAGAAGGTGAAGAACAGTTGCTTGGCTGATTTGAAGGAGAGGTACGAGAACCCGCAGGATGGGTCTTCCCCGGATAACTTTGAGGATTGGGTGCTCCAGCATTTCGGGCCAACTATTCTTAACACCTTCTTCAAGCCATACACCAAAAAGGTTTGGACTGTGGAGCCGGAGAAGATGTCGCCGAACTGGGTGGGCACTCGAGTTGCCAAGCTCCCACAGGAGAAGCTCGAGGAGCTCTGTTCCATGGATCAGGAGGAGTTGGCCAATGCCGATTTCGGATGGGGACCCAATTCCTACTTTACTTTCCCAAAATACGGAGGAACTGGTAATGTGTGGAACTCGATGGCGAAGAAGTTGCCGAACGAGTGGTTCAAGTTCAACAACAACGTCACCGGTGTCAACCACAAGGAGAAGACTGTCGATGTCCTTGAGAAGGGACAAACTGAGCCGACTAAAATGTCCTATGACATTCTGCTGAACACCTCTCCAATCGATCAACTCGTCGATTACACCCAAATCACCGCTCCATTGGATATTCTTCACAACAAGGTGTTCATCGTGGGAGTCGGGTTGCGCAAGCCAATGACCAACTTCTTGGAGAAGTTCACCTGGCTGTATTTCCCAGATCGTGAGGTTCCGTTCTTCCGTGTCACGATTTTGAGCGGGTATGGAGATGTTACGCCCGATGGGGACAAGTATTGGTCGGTGATGTGCGAGTGCGCGAGACCGATTGATGATCCGGTGAGTCTTGAAGGATCTTGGGTATGTAACTCAGTCGCGTTTCCATTTTGCAGATCACCGAGGAAGAAATGGTGCAGAAGGCGTTGGATGGACTTGTCGTCAAGGACATGATCACTCGGGAGGCTATCGAGTCGGTTTACTCGATCACTTTGCCTTATGGATACCCAATTCCAACTCCAAATGTAAGTGGGCACTCCTTGGGTCACTGTATCAACAGCTCTATGGTGTCATTTTGTGTCATTTTTCAAATTTTTCAAGTGGCTCACTTGTCAGTGGGTAAGCGGGTCTCTAAGCTCACTGGTGGCTGAACCAGATCCCACACTGCTTTTTGATATCATCTTTTCGAATTTTCCCCTTCCAGCGCGACCGCGAACTCGCCCGTGCCCACGGAGAACTCGAAAAGCACCAGATCTACTCTCGCGGACGTTTCGGCGGCTGGAAATACGAGGCTTCCAACCAGGATCACTGTTTCATCCAGGGCAAGGAGTTCATCGATCGGGTGATCCTCGGAGAGCCGGAGAAGTTGTACAAGACCGGCGTGGCTGCGATTCCACGTGGATAATTTCAAACTTTTTAATTTTCACATCGATGCGTGCAATCTTCTGCGTTTTTTTAAAGGGAATATTAATTGTATAAGTTGAATAATAATTTTTTAAATTTAATTTTTATTTTTATTTCATGTGAAAAAATACCCAAAAAACTCGACACAGGGAAGTAAACTGATCACCCCACCAACGAGGTGTTCATGAGAACCGGGCTCAATTGCATCGGGGGTTGTTGCGAGAGAAGCGGCGACTGGGGACTGATGATTCTCGATTGATTCTTCTGGGCGAACGGATGAGCACGATCATCTGGAGACAAGGAGCCGAGCACCACGACAAGGCAGAGGAATAGGACGAAGGTGAGCCAGACTAACAGCAGGCAGAGTTTCTTGTGACGGCACAGACACTCTTTGCACATTTTGGATTTCTGAAATATGTGTGGAGCGTGTTTAAGTTATAGACATGAGAATCCTATACCAACCTCATAAGTAATCGCTGGTAGCGAATACCGATAAATCGATACTCGTTCCGATGACAAATGCCGCCATTTCACCCTCCGAACTCGACTGTCATTCTTCAAATGGTTCTCCAAGGTTTTGATGGATATCACTGTTATCTAAACGTCATAATTCTTCAATTATCTCTCTCTAAATCCCTCGCTCCGTACCTTATTACAATTCGCGTCCTTAACCCATAAAAAGTACATGTGTTCGTCCCGGGGCGTTGAGTCCAAGAACTTTTTGATTTGTGTCAACTTTTTCTCCCCGAGTGACGCGATAAAAACGTCCGCTTGAGCGCCGACGGGTTGTTCGCAGATCGTCGATGGCCCCGGCTCGTCTCCGTAAATGGAAAAAATCGATGGGGACGGGGAGACGGGCCGTCCGTCTTCCATGTCTAGGTCTTTTTTAGAGTCATCTTCATTGGTGCTGAGGGCCGCGTAGCCAAAGGTGATGCTGTCGGGTTTGGAGTCTTTTCGCTCTCTGGAATCAGGAAATCATCGAAATCATCAAAAATGTCACCCCCTAGGCGTGCAAAAGAGAAAACCCGCAATGCGACCTCGAACCAGGGACTGCAAAATGCCAATAGCGCGCGCAACCTACTGAGCCACCCTGTCACCTTGAATCTGTGGGTCGGATGGCGGTGATAAGCGCGCGGCTAAATCGAATTTTTACGGCGGGGCGGGGGATAATTGATCCCAATTATCCCAATTACCACCGATTTATTCAGTTATTCATTATTCACATGAGCGCACCGCACTGATTCGATTTGTTCCCTTTTTTCTTTTCCCTACCACTTCCTCAAGAAATCACGAATCACGCAACGCAAAGTAGTCGTCATGTCAAAACATGTTTTCCGTAGCCTTCCTGTCTGCGTCTCTCACTGTTTCCCACTATCTCCAAAATCTCCCAATTTCCAACCTAAAACTCACCTGAAGCTCTCATAAGGTCGTATCGTGACTCGTCGTTCCTTATTCGGCATGTGTACCAGACTGAATCGCTTCGATTTCGACGCCGACGATTCAGTGTGGCCGAGAACGTCTTCGGAGAGCTTTGGGATTGGAAGTGGCTTGATTGAGGACTTTGAACTGGTCGGTATCGATGCCGATGTGGCTCGGCGTTCGAGAACTTCTGGCATTGGGGGCTCTGGAAGAGGAGGAATACATTTCAAGAGGAAGATGAGGGGATGAGGTTAGAGAGGGAAGAGAGAGACAGGGACGGAGGAAGGGAAAAGCGACATTGGCGAACAACAGGAAACCTAGAAATCCTTGTGGAATGTAATTTATTTTCCTTTTCCTTTACTTTTCAAATGCGCCTCAAAGAACATACAATCGCCCTAGTCATGCTCTAGCTAACTTCTATTTTGACAAATATCTCAAAAACCGTGAGAGATATCAAAAAACGGTCAACTAGTGAATTGTAGCCCTTAAAATTCTGCGTATTTTTGTAGTTGACCATTTCTTGATATCTCTTATCGTTTTTGAGATATATAAGTTTTTTCTAGGGCGTATTTTATGCCTTAATCGTTCGAACTATCAAATTCAGAAAAGCGTTGAAAGTTTCAATTTTGTTTGAAACATGAAAATTGAATGTTTTCCTCTTTTTTTTACTGATTTCGATTTACAATGTTTCTAGAAAAGATCCAAAAAGTTGAATTGACTTTGAAACAGGTAGCGTTGATAGCTGGGTTGGATTTTTACTGTGTAATGTAGCAGAAGTTTAAAATCCAAAAAATAACGTTTCCAGAGGGTTCTGTAGAACTGGTACGCATACAAAAATGCTGGAATTGCTAAATATTTTATCTCAATAATCAGTGTGCATAATACCAGAAGTTATGGGTTTTTTGAAACAGTACAACAAGTCTATTAGCATTAAAATTATTTGTTCTAGTATTTTCAAGACTTCAATCCATTTTTCGACAGTTATTACTTTTTCAAAATGCATCCAAAATTTGGGCAGGTTTTGAAACAGCTAATTCATTGGAGAACAGCAGAATTTAATGAAACTTCCAATTGGAAACCGACAAAATTAAATCCAGGGTCTCAGTGATACTACCCATAATTTTTCCCTGTTTCAGTGGTTTTAGTAACAGTAAATTAGTGTTATTTTTTTAGTGGACACAAATTTCTTCGATAGGAAAAAAGACAGAGAAGAAAAACGAAAATTTCCAATTTCTGACAATAACCTGCAATGTTGGCTATAGACCTGTGTATTTTGCCCTATAACTTGAGAACTATAAGAGCTATCAAAAAATAATTAATTACAAAAATACGCAGAATTTCAAGAGCTACAACTTCCTAGTTAACAGTTTTTCGATATCTCTCACGGTCACTGAGATATTTGTTAAAATCGGCTTAAAATCGGCAGGAGTTGGTATTGAAAGAGAGACCAAATCAACTCGGATCAGGCAACATTGAAACACAAAGTTTCTCGAAATTTATACTAGAATGATAAGAAACGAAGAAATAACATCATCAAACATTGCTCAGTGATTAAAATACCCTAGAAACCCCACAAATGAGTTCATTGAAACAGAAACTGACAGTGCCTACCGTAAATCCCCTTAAAATGAACTCGTTCCGAGACCAGACCAAAACTCCAAAAACCACAATTCCTTCCGTCTATTTCTGATGAGAATCTCCTCCCATTTTCGTATTCGTCGTACCCAAAACACACACACAGACTCATAATTCGATTAGTCCCCCTCCCTCCTCCCTCGAGACGAGACAAGTTCGTTTCAAGTAAGACACTGTCACATTTCTGTTTGTTTTTCTTTTCTTTCTGATTCTGATTTTCCTCCCACTCCCCGGTAAAACCACAGATCACTTCTGATATAGAAAAATTCAAAAAAAAATCTGAGGAAAAAAAATTGTGCAAGATCTAGAAAAAATGACGGAAATGAGGAAACGAGCAAGAAAAAACACATCATTTCCTAATTAATTTGTTGTCATTTTCGGCCAATTTTTACGTTTTTTTGTGCTGGGCGCTGAATGAAAATGGAAAAATATTTGGGAGACGGAAGGAAGGAAGGAACACGGAGAGAATGTGTGGAAGTGGCGTGTGTCGGGAGGAAGTCAAAAACAAAAGGAGAGTGGTGGGGACGGGTTCGGGAACCGTTCGGGCTCAAGGAACCCCGACGTTTCGCAACTCGTGTGTCTAGCTGGACGGCGGGATTTCTATTGGGTTGCGAAACGTCGGGGTCATCATACCATGAAGGTCCCGGTGAATAAGGCTCTACGTTGGCCATGTTTCGCGCTAGTGCTAGTGCTAGTTTAGGATCAAGCTACGGTCCTCGCCTTGTTCAGGTTGGAACTTAGGCTTAGGACATAGGATTCAAGACTTGGGACTCAGGTCTTATGTTAGGTCTTTCAAGCCTAATTGCAAGGTTAATAACTTAGGACTCATAAGACTACGGTCTTACAATTAGGCCTCTGGTCTTGTAATTTAGACTTAGGACTTGGGACCCATAGGGTTGTGGACGTTCCATTAAGGGAATAGCTTAGTAATACCAAATCTGGGCCTAGTTCATGCTCGATTCGCTAGTTCACCTTAAGGACTTACGATTCTAGACGTTCAAACTGAAAAAGAAAAAATAAAAATTGAGCGGAATTTACATAACAACGTCGAATTCAATTTTGAGGAACAAACGTTCCAACCTCAAAAGTCTTCAGTTTCAAAGGCAATTCATGTTGTGCCAAAGTTAATTTGACCTTAATCTTTGCAACTCAAGCTTTAAATAAAACGAATCTTCAAACTTTCACGTTAAACGCCTAAAACCCAAGTAGTAAGCTCAAGAATCCGTCGAAAATTCTAGCTTCAGTCAAAGATGTCAACGAAAAAACGAAGAAAATTGAAAATTGAAAATTGAAAAACCTCCTCCCTCCCCTTCGCCTTCCCCGAAATCGAGATGGAAAAACACGAAGGTAATGCCGACGTTCCGGGAATAATTCGTCGACAAATTCCGTCGAAAATTCAAAAACGAAACCGCGACGAACGGAGAACGGAATGGAAAAATACGGGGTTGTGTTGCCCCTTCCCTTTCCTTTCCTTTCCTTTCCTCTCGACAAAATATGAGTCTTGTCAAAAAAGGCAGCAAAAGTGAGGCGGAGGGGAAGGAGGAAGGGGCGAATTTCGAGTAGTAAGGAGGAGGAGGAGGAGTGAGAAGGGACGAGGAAAGGGAATCGGCAGGAATTCTCAAATTTCAGCTCGATTTCTATTCCGAGCCAGCCATGACTAGGACGGGTGTGTAGTGTTTTGAAGGGCGGGATTCATTCCGCGCAAGAGATCCCTCTTACAACGGCTCGGAGACCAGCTTTTTTTTGATGGGGAACTTGAAATTTCTGTTGCAAAGTCTAGGAGGCTGATCACAGTGTTATCTAGCCAGCTCTGACTGCAACTTTGAATACAGAACTTGAAATTTTCAATTTTTTGGTTGGTTCAAGTCAGTTTCAGTTTCAAAGCCTCTCCAACTGCAATACTTTAGTAAGCGCTATAGTCTTAAGCAAATGTTCAAAACCGTTAAGATGAAAGTTCAGCTCCATGAAGACCATATGTAGGTTTTATTGTTCGGATCGACAGTTTCAAAGTGTCTTCAACTTTTTGGAACTAACAATTTAATCGTCATGTAGCAATAAGTTAACATGAGCATGCTTACAAGGTACCTGGTAGCCTACAAAGTTAAAAATCAACTTCACAATCAGATTTCTCTACGGAACTTGAAAAACGACACTTGTAATTGTCTGTTTCAAGACTTCTATAAAACTTCCAGGACTTAATTTTGAATCAGTTTTATTTTTCCATCCATCTTGGCGTCTCGGAGGGTCCCATTGCAAAGAGGTTTTGGGTTTACCTATCTTTCCCATTCCAAAATCGGTTAGATTCAATTTTGAAGAATTATCGGTTTCCGTTTCAAAACCACTTTAACTTCTCGGAACTTGACTATAAGTCAATATCCAATTTGCATTTAGTAGTAAGTGAAATACGTACGAAGTGCTTGATATTCTTCAAATCTTCAAAGTTAAAAATCAAATTTACAATTTTGTATTCAATATGTGTTTAAAATACGAAACAAAGAACACTTGAAATCTTCTGTTTCAATACCTCAACTTCAAAACTTCCAGGCCTTTTGTTTCAATTATATTCGCCTTTTCCAAGCTTGAGAATTGGAAGGAAGCCTGGAAGAGCCCATGAGGTCTATATGAGCCTGTAGTGGTCCAAAACTGAACTAAAATAGTCTTGTCCACGCCCACAACAGCGAAAACGGTCCATACGGATCATATAGAGGCCTAAAAAGTGTCCAGAGAAACCTATGTAAGCCTAATCAGCTCAACAGCGAAAGACATGATGAGTAAGCCATGAAAGACTCAAAAATTGAAATTGAGCCTGGGAAACGGAAGAAAATGGAAGATCAAAGGTCGAGAAGGCGATGAATTTGGAATTCGGAATCCAGAATCCAAATTCCGAATTTCAACAAAATATCGGTTTCAAAACAATATGAAATTTGACTATTTGATTCACAAGGCCGCTAGAACACAGATTCAGACAATAAAAAATCAAAGTGAAGGAACCAACGCAAAAATGCGATAATGTTCACCTTTCCAATGAAACGTGCATCTTGAAACTGTCGAAAACCTCTCCAATCCACCCAGAACATTCAGGAGAAGAAGTGGAATGGCGAAGAAAACGAAAAAACGGAAAAAAACGAAAAAACGAAGCCGAAGACGAAGTCCCGAAACGAAGTACAAGCCGGCTCCCCTGCCTCCTCACTAGGAAATTCTGACAGATTGAGTTTCGAATGAGACGAAATGAGACGAGAAATGGGTGGAGAAGGAGGAGGAGAAGGAGGAGACGACACAGCTGACATCCTCGGGGAAACGGAAAGGAAGGAGGAGGAGGAGAAGGAGTACTTCTGATTAATTGTTTTGTTTTCTCTTGTTTTTTCAAGTGAGGAATTCGGGGATGGGATGATGGACGATTTTTGATAACAAGTTGATAGATCGACGCGACGGAAGTGATGTCAAAGGTCACAGCAGGTGTCAAAAGTGCCTGGAATATGGCTTGGATATAGATAGTTATCAAAACCGCTTAAAAATGGGTTGGAAATGGGTGGATTATGCCTAGCAGAGTTTAAATGAACTAAAAATGGGATGGATATGGATAGGATATGCCTCCAACATGGATCTGACATGGCTAGGAGTAGGATGTCTTGAAAATGGGTGGGATATGCCTTTAGGAAGATATGCAAGGTAGAACGAGCCATGCAGCTCCGAAATGGGCTATGGGTAGGATATGCCTAGGATATGGGTAGAGTGGGAATCTAGCTTCGACTCGCACTTCTCATATGTCGTGAGCTCGAAATGGATAGGATATGGGTGAAATATGCCTGTAAAACGGGTAGGAAGTGCCTTGGTTGCGCGGAACCCTGTTTGGCTTGTGAAAGTTCGGAAATTGAGTAGGAAAAGGGAAAAGTGGGATTCCTACAAGAGAAGAGGCGATATGGGTAGAATATGGGTAGAATATGCCCTCGATATGGGTAGAGTGAGAAAACTGATTTTCATCAAGTGACCGGTCTTTCCAATCAGCTCAATTGGTTCAAAGTGGATAGGATATGGGTTGGATATGCCTCTGATATGGGTACAAGATTTAGTAATAGTGCATGTGGATTAACGATCCCAAAACACCGTTTTTGAAGCAGTAAAATTCTGGGAAAAAAAACAAAAAAATGCTGGGTTTTTTCTCAATGGAATGGAATGGAATGGCAATGTCAGTGGGACAGAGGAAAAAATAAAATAAAAATAATTTATGAGCTTTTCCCGTCCTCCCCCCTCCTCCCCGACAATGCAGCCATTTGTCATGCTCCAGATGTTCAGGATGGGAAACTGATGGGGAGGAAAAATGGAAATAGAATGTTCTTTTTTTCTGGCGGAATACAAAGAAAAATTGAAAAATTTAGCGGAAATTAGATAAAATTGAGATTTTGAAACGGGAAAAAATTGAGGAAAAATTTGAAAAAAAATATTTTTTTTTCATTTTTTTCAAGTTCATTTTTTTTTGAATCCATATGTTTTTCAGCCAAAAAATTCTATGAAAAGTCAGATTTTCTCGGTGAAAAACGCATTTTTTTTTAGAAATTTCCGTTTGGTCAATCCGTAAGCGAATTTTTGAGAGACGAGCAAGTCGGGAGGGGATGTCTGCTTTTTGAGGTGGGGGAAACGGGAAAAATGCAGAAGACTAATAATGGAAATTAATGAAAATTTGAGATGGGGGATCTAGTGAGAATACGGTGAGCATAGCTAGTTTTACAAGTTGGTGAAACGTTGTATTTTTTGAAAATTAAAAAAAAATTTCAGTTTCAAATTTTTACCAAAGTGTGAGCTTATTATCGCGTTGTCTAATAATACTTTGGAAATAAACATTTTTTCAAATACTTCAGAGAAAATGAAATGAGGAGCATTCGAAAGTAAACATTATACAGTTGAGACTACTATGAAGGCACTTGTTTTCTAGATGACACGTGTTTTGACATTTATCTCCAAAGCGGTATGAGATATTAAAAAACAATCAACTACAAACTTACGCGGAATTTTAAGGGCTACAACTTTCTAGTTGACCGTTTTTTGATATTTCTCATCGTTTTAGAGATATACATAGAAACATATGGCATAATGAATGATTTCGCATGAAGAACTAACCGATACTTCTAAGTTTCCGGTTTGAGAATGGTTTGAAACCGAAAAGAAGCTGCATTTGTGAATGCCTCAATATTTCAGATATTCTTCAGATACAGATTTCAGATTCAAAACGCTCAAAAATTTGAAAAAATTATTTAAAAAATTCGCTTCAAAATCAATTTTTTTTTTTGCTAATTCCTACTCTTCCAACTACTACTAAACAGCCAAAATCAATTCGAATGAATCCAATGCCAGCCAAACTTTCCCCCTTCGCTCATGCGACTTCATTCCTCTTCTCTCCCCTTCCACTTCTCATCCATCCACCCATCCCCATCCATCCATCTCCTCCGAGTTCAGTTCAACAAAAATTTTAATTAAAGATGTCGAGAGATTCGAGTGGGAGGAGGAAAGGCGACGAATCGGGAGTGTTGAAGACGTCGAAAGCCGAGGGGGAAGGGGGGAAAGGAAAGGAATGTACGAATACAAGCGTCAGGAAGTCGCAAATTTGAGTCGGAGAAGATCGGGAAGAAGGATAGACGAGGAGAGGAGAGACCGACAGGAAATGAGCAGGGGAAACGGCGCACTTTGAGCTTTTCGGGAAAGAGAGAGAGAGAATGTAACATTCAGGTTTTTGGTCGGACGGAACATTTGAGAGAGAGATATGGAAAGGTCATTGTCAGGGGAATGTTATGTGACGGGACATGACATACTGACTATAAAGCCATCGAATCGTTTGTTCGCTACAATATTCAAACGGTGTGTCCTTTTTTGGCGGGAAAAGTGAGTGTTACCGTAACTTTTATCATCAGAGCACATTTGCATAGACGTTTATCCCAGAGTTTTCTTGTGGAAATTGGGAAAAAACATTACAAAGCTCCGCTATTTTAATTCGTTTTCTTTAGCAGCACTGATTGTGAGTTAGATGTGCAGGTTTTCGAAGGGCGATTGAACTCATTATACTCTCTTTCCGAGCTCATAGGTAGGCACCGCAATGAGTTTTTTTTCCATGATCTGGTCCGCGCCAGGAGTTTACAAAGGTGTGAAAATACGTAGAATGGTTAGAAGAAATCCGTCGGCCACATCGTCTTTCTTTGCTCTGCCTACTCATTTGATTCAACACTCCATGAGCAATAGCCCTATGAGACCAATGAGGTGTTTTTCATCTTCAAAATTGCACAGTCATAGTGCATGCGCCTGACAATGCAGCTACATAGATATATGACTAGGATCTATGTGATATGAGCCTAATAGAGATATGGGTAGCATATGCCTTCAAGATTGCTATGTGAAACAGTTACCTTCGTCCCAATATAACAGAGCATGAGTCATTTGAGTCGTTCTCAATGCGTCTTGAAACAGCGAATTATTTTTATAAAATTTAAAAAAAAGGCCGCAACGCGACTAGGTATACATCGCTTTAAGAAAAATTATTGCAAGCGCTGCGGTCGCGCTCTACTCATTCTATTTATTATTCGACGGGCTGTAATTGATAGAAAATAGTAATACATTGGAAATCACTTAGTAAAATGTGTGCGAAACATGCCTTCAAAATGACCAGAGGAAACCCTCACCATAACGATAGCGATTGGAATATAGGTCAGGTATGCGCTTAATATACCCAGTTTGAAACTGTGATTCTAATTGAAAAATGAAATTAATGAGTGTGTCAAAATATGGCGTAAGTCAGATATGCCCTTAACATGCCTACTTGAAACAGCGAGTTTCGCAATGAAAGAGGAAAAAAGTGATACGACTTGAAAATGGGTTGGATATGCCTGTGGTATTCAGGTCTCGCGGCGAAAAAAGTGGGCGGGGCTTCACTTTTCTTTCGCTGCGAGATCTCTAGAGACATGTAATCATTCTTATAATACAAAAGAGTAGTTGGAGTATGTGTGTCATTCTGTCGGTTTGTCCGCAATGGTTAAGAGAGGACGGCGGGACCTCCATCGCCGTCCCTGATTGGTGTCGGTCGCGGCCGGAGTATAAATAGCGCGTGCCCGGTTCAATTACCCAACTGCGAAAATCAAAGTGTAGTATCTGTTCTTATCGTATTAACTACGGTATGCACTCGAATGAGTGTAATAAAGGTGATATGCCTTTTTTAATCTATTTTTTAACCAAATATACCGTGTGATACAAATTTTTAAAGCTCTTTGTCTGGAAAGACGAAAAATGTGAACAACTAGCCGAACGGACCTCCGGTTCAAAAGTTATGAGCGATTGAAGTGGAACATGAGCAAAAAATGAAGACTACGGGGTGAACTTCGTTTCTCTCTTGATGAAAAGAAAGGGAACTTTGTTTCAGTTGAAGGGAAACACTTTTTCTATTTTAATTTCACTAATCAAGCATGATTAGATTAGGAAAACCGATTTAGTTGAGGCGGGAGTCGAACTCGCGGCCTCTCTGCTGCGCGCTGCCCTCACTATCCACTAGGCTGTCGGTCTGTTGGTCGGCAGGGGAAACGGGAGCGAGCAGACTGTTTTTCGCGTTTCTTTCTCAGCTTTTTGTGACTGATATATGTTCAAAAAACGGTGCGATTTTTCATTCTACCTAATTCAAAATTGGACGATGTCTTTCCGCTCTACATTAGACCTCAGGAGACCTTCACACCGTATCAAAACGTAAATAAAGTTGACCAGTTTAGCCACCGATGATTGAGATTTCCAGTAAATTGTTCATTTTTTTTTCAAAAAAAAAGCGAGCTATTGGAGAAAATAAGGTCGAAAACTTGCAAAAACTGATTTTGTAAGAGATCGCAGCCGGAGGTAAAGGGTGAAGGAAATGTTAAAGTCGATCAG
>LR568652.1:0-12248 GCA_900536345.3 Caenorhabditis sp. 39 LS-2015
TTTGCGTTGAGCATCAACAAAGCTCAAGGTCAGAGCTTCTCCCGGATCGGACTCTGGCTGCCCGAAGACGTCTTCACGCACGGACAAACTTATGTCGCGTTGTCACGGGTCAGGTCGAAGGCAGGACTTTTCGTCAAGAGCCCCAATTCTTCCCTCCTCAACATCGTATTCACGGAAGTTCTCTAATATTTGTATAGTTTGAATTAATTGGTGTTTTTTTTGGAAAATGAAAATATAATGAGTTTCTCTTTTTTCTATTTTACTTGACAAAAGCTGCGAAGCCCAGCCGAAAACGGCGGCGACAGCCGCCGGCTTTCAGGCTGGTTGGATAATATAATGCTCTAAAATAAAAAAATAGTTATGAAATCTTCAAAATTCTCTTACGAACTGAGAAACCTATAAATTTTTCCCGTTTTAGCCAAGAGAACTTTTTGAATAGTTGATTGACAAAATTCCAGCTCGAAATGTTCCAATTCGCGGAAGTTATGGCGTTTTCAAGATCAGGCAAGAAATTGGTCCCTCGGAACGAGTTGGTCCCTCAAAAAAGGAAACCAATAGACGATCGAGATGGATTAGCGGACGATGAACTGTGCTCCTGGGGAACCTGATCAGACTACAGACAATGTATCGAAGGGTCCGATCACAAAAACAGGTTGGTGCCTGTAATCTGTGTCTGTAGTTTCCCAGGAGCGAGATCAAAATGCAGATAACACTGTTGTCTTGGTCGGACCACTCCGTACAATTGAAGTTTTTTCCAATTTTTTTTGTGTTCTTTCCGTGCGAGCAGTGTTTATCTGATGGATTTCAGAATTATTCTACTACTTCGTTGTAGTTGCGAATGTTCATATTTAGTTTCGAGTTCTCCTAGTTCCGGAATATTATCACAGTTGCAAAAGTGGGAGTGTTCGATTCAGTATATTTCCATTTGAATTTCGAATTGAGTTTTTCAATAATATTTGACAGATATTTTACCGCTGAAACCGTCAATCAAAGAAACTTGAAATTTATCTGAAAAACGGCAAAACTCAGCGAAAGTTCGCCAAAATTTCGCTGATTGTGAGAAGATATCAAAAACCGGCCAACTAAAACGTTGTTGCTCTTAAAAGTTTGCGTATTTCCTTACATGTTAGTAGACTATTTTTCGATATCTCTCATCTTTACGTAAATGTATGTCAAAATAGAAGTGCATACCATTACATTGGAGGGCTATGAAACATACAACTTGTACTTTGACAATTATCTCTTTTTCAGTAGGAAATATCGGAAAGCGATCAACTGAGAAGTTGTATTATTGTTTTCTAGCAAAATGAGCTACTTGGCCTAGAAAATGCAAGCCGCGACGCGACACGCAACGCGTGGGTCTCGCAGCGCTACAGTTAAGTTTTTTCGCCAAGTTGTTATGCGTCTTTAAAACAGTAACCCAAAATCGAAAAATTTGCGTTAGAAATCGTATGCCGTTTTAAAGGTGCATAAAAACTTAGTGAAAAAAGTTTACTATAGCGCTGCGAGACCCACGCGTTGCGTGTCGCGTCGCGGCTTGCATTTTCTAGGCCATGTAGCTCATTTTGCTAGAAAATAATAATAGCTCTCAAACTTTTCGTTTTTTTGTAGTCGTCTATTTTTTCTCTTACCTAAAAAACCTAAAAAACGTATTATAATGGCTCCCACTTCACCGAACTTACATTTTACACGAAACAGGAGATTTTTTGCTCATTGTCAGCACTGAAACCATACAGTTGGCCACAAAAAACATGATAATTACTTAATATCTCTTACCGTTTCTGTCCAAACACAAATTGAATGTATATGAGGCAGTCATCACTTCACCCTGAATGCTCCCTACCCAGATTCCAAACTTTCCCCCTACTTCTCCTTCTGCTCTTCCCCCCATTTCGCACCTCCTCCTTCATCACTAATTCTCCTCAATTATCGTCCCGCCCGTCTCTGTGTTTTCGTCTTTTCCTTCTTCCCCACCTACCTCCCCTAATTCCTTTTCTGCTCTTGTTCCAGACCCGTTTTTCGTTTTTCTTTTCCATTTTTCATTTTTCTTTCGTTTTCATGTTCATTTTCCATATAATTTCGCACAGTGATCATTCGAATCCGGAGGAAATTGGAAGGGGAAATAACAATAATAAGGGGATGAACTGGAGCGGGACGGGACGGGACGGGACGGGGTTTGTTTTCTCTAATTTTTGCAGTCTTCGTCTTCTTCGGAGGCAGATGAATTCATTAGAAATGGAAGAGGATTCACACTCTCTTCTTCTCATTTTTTTCTGGAAATTTTTTTCATTGATTTGCAATGATAGAATTTCATTTTTCGCTACAAAAAATTGAATGTTTACTTATTTCAGTCAGCGTGTGCGAAAGAAATTGATAGAAACAGAAACTTACTGATTTTTCCACAATTTCGAAACCGGAATTTTCCAAAAATTTGAATTTCTTCCTCCGGACTTTTTGATTGGTGACTAGCGTCTTCTGAAGAGACACTTCACAGAGTTCTAGGTGTCTGGAAGTTGGAAGTTTTGAATCATGAAACAGATTGAAATAAATTTTTTAACTGTTTCATTGAGAATTTAAGAATGTTTTGATCAGATTTCATTACTAATTTTTCGATTTTCTTAAAAGAGCGCATTCAACATCCACATTAATTTCCGAAAAATACTAAAAGTGAAAACCTGAACTTGAAACTGTGAAAGTTTGTGTCTACTTCACTTCATGCAGTTTTCCATTGATTTAATGAGACCCCGATGTTTCGCAACTCCAATATTTTCTCTTCAAAATGCTCTCTCAAACATGAAATCCGAATACTTGCCAAAAAATATTCGTCTTGACATGTAGAGTTGCGAAACGTTACAGTTGCGAAATGGCGAAGATGGGTGCCGATTTAGTAAATAACATCTCCAACCATTTCGATGCACCATATTGGAGTATTTCTCAATTTTTACCACTCATTTCTTGATCATCCAAACGTTGCAGTTTCAGTCAAACAACAGATCCAAAACCGTAAAAAGAATCCGTTGCGATAATTGTTTTTTCAAAACTAAAAAAGTTTTCTCTCGAACCAATTTAGCTTCTCCTCTTCTGTTTCATGTGAATTGTTTGAAACAGCTAAAAAACTTCGGGATCAATAGGATTCTTTCATTTCCAAAACAATCAGTCGAACGACAAAGAAACATCGGTGATAGTTATCCGCGTACACTGTTTCTCACTGTTAGAAGACAAATCAGAGCCGAAAAAGTGATTTTGTCGCAAGAAAAGCAAGGTAGCATGTATATAACGGAACTTCAGCAAATCGGAAGTCAGCTTTGTTTTTGTGATAAAGAGATTCTGAAACTGTTTGATACTTAGAACTCCAGTTGCAGCGCAAGTTCTGGAACTCTTGCGTCGAAAAAGTTGTGTTTAGAAACATTGAACAAATTTGAATGTCAGGAACTCCTAGATTACGGAGAGAAAAATTAGTTGAAACGGAAAAGATCTATTCCGAATTGGTAAATAAACCATTTTACACTTTTGAAGCTCATTTACTGAATGAAGTGCCACTCTGATGTCATGCTATGTGTGGTTATAGCACAGTAAAAAATAGAATTTCGGAAAGAAAACTGTATTTCCTTAATGTTCTTTAGTTTCTTTTTCATCAACTTCTCAAAGCGCTCTAATTCTTTATGAAAATAATCTGAAACAGTATTAAATGCCGATAAATGACAAAGTGATTGTCAGAAGCTTCTAGACTGAGAAAAATAAGTGGAAACGGAAAAGGATTTATTCCGAATTGGTAAAATCGGTGGTGGAAGCTATAATGGTATCAGGCAATGTGTGGCAGTAAAAGGATTTGAATTTTGGAAAGAAAACGGTACTGTCTTCGAAAATTTTAGTTTCCTTAGTAACATATTTATATGGCTGTCATCATCCCTTTAATCAACTTCTCAAAGTACTCTAATTTCTTATGAAATGACTCTGAAACTGTATTTAAACCAGCAGATTCAATCCAATTTTATTGCTAGAAAACTTTCCTTTTGTTGATATGTTTTTTTAGTTTATTTCGGATTATTGAGCTTCAAGACGCAGAGTGAATTTACCATTTTTCTGAAACAGAAACCATCTGGAAATTCGTACAATTTGTTTGGTTCCTGACAATAACGATTCCTGATCTTTACAGTTTTCTGGCAGTTTCGAAGCGTGCTCGACTGATAAATTCGTAACGTGTCACTTGACGCGGCAAAATATCAGCGTTTGAATCGAAGAGCTTGAACGCGCCACGATTTTCACGCCGTGATTGAAACCGTTGTGCAGTTTGAGTGAGTCTCCGTGGACGATCCGAACTTTTCATTTATTTCTGTCATTTTCTTAGCCAACGTGGAAATGTTTCTTTCCAATTTTTTTGACAAGTATAAAAGTGTTGAAACCGAAAACTAACTTACTGACAGAAACCATTTCTTATTAAATACAATATTCAAACAAAGTGACGAAGTCCGCAGGCGGGTCCCGTTAAGAAATCGAGACAGTATCGATGGCGCGAAAAAAATTCAAATTTAAACGTGTGTTTTTCGAAAATATTTTTTCGCGCCGACGAAAAAAGGCACACTGTAATCGATTCCCTAACGAGACCCGGCGAAACACCGAATTGCGGACTTCGCCACTTCATTTGAATCTTGTAATAGCCACATTCAAGGCATATCTCTCCCATATTCTGCTTCTATTCCTTGATTGCTCAATACAATTCTGTTTCAAATATTCCATTTCAACGTTCGTTTTTTACACAATATATAATTATCCTCGGTTTTTTTTTCTTCGGAACTAGGCATCTCTTTGAAACAGAAACCATCTGGAAATGCATACAATTTGTTTGGTTCTTGATGATTCCGATTTCTGATCTTTCTGCCAGTTTTGGCGATCCAAAGTTTTTCATCAATTTCTCCTAATTTTGTCGAGTGTTTCTTTCCAAATTTATTAGGAATAATACAAGTTTTGAAACCGAAAACTAACTCACTAACAGTAACCATTTACCAAACCATTTTCAAAGCACAACTTTCCCATATTCTGCTTCTATTCCTTAATTTTCTATCATAATTCTGTTTCGAATATTCCATTTCAACGTTCGTTTTATGATATTCCACTTTTTCCAATCGATACCTATCTGTTCAGAGTTTCCAACCAACTTCTCTCCTCTCCTCCCTTCAGCTCTCCCGAGTTGTTCCTCCATCCGTTCTTTCGTCTCTCCTCACTTCCAGATTAGTGTGTTTTTTCTTGCCCATCTGCTCCCCCGCGCCGTCTCCTCGGACCGATATAATTTTATAATCACGTTTCCCCCTCCGACTCCCCCCTTCTCATGCTCAATGTTCTCTACTTCGAAAAGCAAATCCGCCGCCGCCGAAGTCGTTTTTCCGAATTTTTTGGTTGTAAAAGAATGTCGAATGTTCCAAAAGCCATCAACAACATTTCCGGGAACTTTTGTTTCCGGCATTCATCAGTTTTTGAGATCTCCCGAGAGATTTTGGAAGACTCTTGTGTTGAAAAGTGCACATTTGCATGCATGGCTCATATTTTCCCCCGATTTCCTCAATTTTCTCGTAGTTCCCCAGCTACTTTGGAATACATTCTGATATTTAGTTAGGATTCTTTGTGTAGAGCGGGTCTCGCCACGAGAATAGGCGAGAGAGTGCGTGCGCTTATGGAGACGCAGACAAATAAAGACGCCGATCGCAACAGTGAACGCTTGAAAAACAGATAATAAGAAAAGTTCAACTGTTTCAAACAGTATTGAAGTAAATTTTTTGAAAGATAAGTTCTAATGGGAATCCCATAAAATTACCTTTTAAACCAAGATAGTTGAATCAAGTTAAAGATGGGCGGAGCAAAAAGAGAGGTCTCGGTAGGAAATGAGCATCCAAAAAGAAGATCGTATCAAAACTCGTACTGCTGAAATCCGAAATATATGTGTCCAGCACCTCTCCGATTGGAACGTTTCGATGCATTCGAGTTTCTGATCTGTCTTGCGAACTAAAGAAAAACAAGTGTTTCAATAACTCTTTAACAAGTTTTATACCTTCGCTCTAATAATTTCTACACGTTGTACATTTTTATTAGGACAGGTTAGTAACACGAGTAAAAACTCCGAACAAGATTTTTTTTGCCTTAATTTTGGCATAATTTTTTTCGGTTTTGTTTTCTCTATTTCCTGTCGTTTCTCTGCCACCTCTCACTCTCTGGCGCAAAACCATATTTTTTCAAAAAAATCGAGTCAGTTTGACAATGGAACCAAACAATGCCACCAACTTTATAAGTGATTCACTGTTCCAAAATTATCGTAAAGTTTGCTTTTTAAAAATTTGATTGCTGGATATTTAAAAGGGTCTCATGGTATCTTTTCAGCATGCATCAGTTTTTAAAAAAGTCTGGCTGAAAATTCATCAGTTTGTGACTTTTGAACTCGTATTTTTCCTATTGCCAGGCAATTTTTAAACAGAAGAATACTGTTTCAAAAGGTATTGAATTATATTGAATTGAAAATTGAGGTAATCCAAACTGCTTCTCAATAAAAACGCCCCGACTGTTCCTCAAAGATTTCCACTCTAAATTGATCCTGTACCATAAAAACCCTCTAGTGCACATACTCCATGGTACTTCTTTAATTGCTTGGTAGTCCGTGACTTGCCCCCAAAAGAAGTCCAGCCATTAGACCAAATGGTCAAATTGGGTGCTCATTTGACAATCAAACTTGACTTTACTTTGAGCGCTCTTTTCCTTTTTCTTCTCGAAATCGAAAACCTACTGTTTCTCGTTGCTCAGAAATTGAATTTGAACAGAGCAAATTAATGTTATGTAACTCCTTTTATAATTTTTTTCAAAAAAAGTTGTAGAACCCACTTCGACCACTTTTTCTTGTGTCAGACCATTTGCTTCCAGTTTTTTCCAGTTTCTGAAATACGGGAAATGTAGGACAATGTTCAGTTACACGTTCTGTTGGTTCGTTTTCGTTATTCAACTCATTGATCCAGCATCAGAAACAAAACATGTTTCACAATTTTATGAAAATCTATGTTCAGCTAAATTGTGATTGACAAAACTATCGAAATATTGAATTATTTCTTAGAGTATTTTGAAAGTAGTATTTACACACTTTCCCTACAGTCTCCTATAATACCGTCTTGAGTTTTTTTTAAATCTGACATCTTCCATTTTTTTTTCAAATTTCCCTACGGTTTCATAAGTTTTCTAAATTTCCTTCCAATTCTATCGCTTTTCAATCCTCGTACCTTATCAATTTTTTGCGTGTGTCGATTGGGTCTTGCCACTTGCATAGGCGAGGCATTGCGAACACTTGGGGAGACGCAGACATGAAGAACTGTCGTGAAGTTATCCCATTACTGAAAAAAGTTTAGTTATATTCAAGTGTTTTGAAACGTTAAAAATGTTGAAATGTATTAATTCATTAGTTTGTCCTTTTGTGCCTTCTTTACCGTCATTTTTCTTTTCGATTCATTCAATTCCTCTTTCTACCACCCGATTGATAACTTCTTCCTCCACTTTCAAATGCGAGTTCTGCCAATAAACTAAACTATCCATTCTCTTGGTTGTTCTATTTTGATCGGTCCGTACGTCCATCGCTTATATCTACCACTGCGATTTTTTCTTAAATTCTGTTTCATCTAGAGAATAATTTATTTTTTTTTTGAATATTATGCGTTTCTGAGTTTGAGAGTGTAGCACTTCCTGCTTCAAAATCTGTATCTACGACACCCAAACAACAAGTTGAATTGGAAGAATCAGTGAACCTTATATAGCAATTGAAACCGAGAAAAAATGAAACATGGCCTAGAAAACGAGGAGCCGCTCCTCTTCCATGACATGGACCATGGCCCTATTCCTGTAAAGGTAAAAAATAGAGTCGATCAGTTCTTCAAGTGTTGCACACTTGCTGACCAAGGATTTCAAGTTCTGAAAATACTTGGTGGCGATATCCGTATTCGGCCTAACTTAAGTCACGTCCGGGCTAGGAATAGTGACCGATACCCTTTCGTAGACGGTTCCACTACTCATTTTAGGCTGAGTGATTCTCGCACCACAATTCAAAAAATTCGGGATCAAATGGCTTAGTTTGACATGTTTTTCGTGTCGAGACCCGGAAAGACCGTGGAAGAGGAGCAGCTCCGAGTTTCCTAGGCGATTTCAAAAAGACTGTGAATTTAATTCCAGTTGACTGTTTCGAAAATTGCAAATATAATCAGTTATCCTGCCGAACACTTAGTCTGAAAACCCATAAACTCCAATAGAATCCCCAACTCCGCTTGCTTTTTGTTTTTGAAAGTTTTGTGTTTCAAACTGTCTTCAATTCGTATTTTTACTTCCGTATCAGCTTTAAGCCTTGCCAATGTTACCATTATTTTCAATTAACTCTCCCACCATCTCTCCCCACTCCCCAAACACTATCAACATCCCACAATCAGTCATCTCACTCCTTTCTCAAGTGCATTTCGTCACCTTTCAAGTGCCCAGAAGCCCAATTAAAGGTCAACAATTCCCGATAATTTCGAAATTTTTTTTTTCACAGTTTCACTCGATTCTCAACTATTTTTATCTCATATTTTTCAATGTTGGACATATGTTGAGAATAGGGTTCCGCATCGAGTCGAGTTTCGAGACAAATTGACTCGAACGCTCGATAAATTTTTCGAGTCGCGTGACTCGAAAAGTCGACTCGAGAGCGCGGTAGTTCGAATCGCTCGACTCGACTCAACTCGGCTCGATGCCAAAACTCGACTCGACTCGGAACCCTAGTTGAGATATAAAGTCATCTTGCTAAACTGATAATTTATTGCCTCTTTTCCCGCACTCCCTCACTTACCCACTTCCAATTCAGATCAAATTTCAACAAATTCTAATAAATATTGTTCGTGTCAGGGGCATCTTCTCGTCTTCTTTTTTTTCGAAAATGTTACCCGTTTCGACTTCTTTCCGGCGGAGTCCACTCAAAAAGAGTATCAAAGCAGAATCCACAAGACCATTGAATAGTAGAGATAACTGGCTGTTGAGGTTTTTCCATTATTTTGTAACTGTTTTTTTTCACAATCACTTTAAAATTTGGGCAAAGGAAACGAACAAATAGTAAAACGCTGTATTATCTGTTTTTCAAATGGTGACAGTTGGGCTGTGGGGGCGGAGCTTGGGTCTCGCCACGCATGAGCACAGTGAGCGCACCTGTGAGCGATTTGCGTCCCGAAAAAATGAAAAAAATTGCAAAAAACAATGAAAACTGACAAATTTCGAAATTAAATTCGAACGCAAACTGCTCAAAGGTGCGCTCACTGCACTCACTGCGCTCACGCGTGGCGCGACCCAAGCTCCGCCTCCAAAACCCAACTGTCACCATTTGAAAAACAGATAATATCTAACTTTCTGTTTCTTTTGAAACAGTATCCTGTCTAATTTATAGTTCCAAAGTTGTCTGTAACTAGTACACAGTTCTCTCTTGTCAAGGTAATCAGTTTCAACTAGCAATTCAAGTTTTGATAAATTTGAGATAATAATTACTACCAGGCATTCAATGGCATCATTCTTATAATACAAAAGAGAAAGGGAGTACGTGTGTCATTCATTCATTCTGTCCGCAATGGTTAAGAATAGGCGGCGGCGCCCATTTCGCCGTCCCTGATTGATGTCGGCCGCTGCCGGACTATAAATAGCGCGTGCCCGGTTCAATTACCCAACTTTAGAAAATCAAAGTGTAGTATCTGTTCTTATCGTATTAACTACGGTATGCACTCGAATGAGTGTAATAAAGGTGATATGACTTTTTGCACCTCTTTTTCAACCAAATATGCTGTGTGATACAGATTTCGAAAGCTCTTCTACTGGGAAGACGAGAAATGTAAAAATCCAGCGGGAGAAGTTTCGGGTTCAAAAGTTATAAGCGAGTGAAGGAAAAACTGAAAAAAACTGAATGGATTTCGTTTTGCCTTTGAGGGAAGTAAGGGAAGCCGTCTTCTAAAGTACGGAATCCCGGTTTCTCATTCTGTTTCACTTTCAAGAGTGTTTTGAACTGGAAAAAACGTTTTTAGGTAGGAAGTGGAACTCGCAGTCTCAAAAGTTACAGATGTTTTCGGCGAAAACAGATGGTTTGCATATCACTCTCTCTTTGAAAAATATATAATAGGTTAAACTTTTTTCTAAAAATTTGTGTATGAAATCGTAGATCTGCGAGTCTCTGTTGAAAAAACAGAAGTGGTCAAGGTGCGGTCTCCAACCTGTCATCTCTCGCCTGCGCGCGGCATCGATTGATGTGTTTGCTACGACACTCCGCTCGAACGGCGCGCCGTGTTCATCCGTGTGTCGAAGACGGACAATGATACCTTTTTGACTGTTTCTTAATGTTTTCAGTATCAAAACTGCATAAAACTTTTTTAAATTTCCTTAACGCGTTGTATCGTTACTTTCGGCCTAGAAATGACTAACATGAGTGTTTCAGATCATCAGCTTGGATAGTTTTAAGTGATCACCTATCACACGCTTTCTGATAATGGAAACTGATACTGATAATATTGATAAGTGCGTTTTCTATAGTCTTCACTCTCTATCTCATTTTTCTAGATCAACAGGAGAATGCTCTTCATCTACTGCTCTCACTTCTTCATCTGCTGTTCCTTCTTCTTCTTCTTCTACTTCTGCCACGTCTTCTTCTGCTGATCCATGTTCGTCAACTCCCAATGCCCTGAAGAAGAATCCCGCGGAGGAAGCTGCTAAGAGAAGGGCAAAAGACGCGGAGCGGAAGCGATTGAAGAGGCAGACGGAGAGTCAAGAAGCTCATGTTCAGCGACTGACTGAAGATCGGGAGCGGAAACGGATTCGAGCAGCTGCTGAATCGGAAGAAGCTCAATCTCTCCGCAGGAAGAAGAATTTGGAGTGCAAGAAAAACCAGAAGGACAATGAAACTGCCGAAGAGAAGAAGAGCCGACTCGAAAAGAACCTCGACTCAAAGACACGTCAAATCGGGAATATGACACAGGATGAGTTGGAAGATCTGAGAGCAAGAAACTTGGACTCTCAAGCGGCGCATCGTGCTTCTGAATCAGTTGAATCAAGGAACTCGCGAAAGGCAAAGAATGCTGCCAATCAAAGACTGTCTCGAATGGTGGAAACTGAAGAAGAGGGAGATGCGAGAAGATTGAAAGCCGCCCAAGTGAAGCGTACCCGAGAGAATCAAGAGGAAGACGATGTTCGCATTGCGAGACTGGCAAGAAAGGCACTGATGAAACAGACTTCCGCTGCTCGAAAAGCCATCGATACTGCCAACCGTCTTTTCTTTTCCGGCAAAGTGCAGCCTCACTTTTTGGGTCCCATGGAGCACCGGTGCAATCACTGCGGTGCCCTTTTCTTCTATGGTGAGAAACACATGAACTGAACTGATATCATGCATTGCCTTTCAGGAGAAGTTGTAAATGATGCAGATGACATCAACGTGTGTTGCAGGAAAGGAACATTGCGGATCGAGAACAAGTTCGAGGACTTCCCAGAGTATCTGAAGGAGCTGTTCACTGGGAAAGACAAAGATGCAAAGAACTTCCAGGTACTTTTCATTTTCAGTCTCTGAAGTGACATTGTCAATCGAAATTTGAGAGAAATTGACAATTTGACATGTATTTTCAGGAAAACATCCGGTCGTTCAACTCCTCCCTGGCCCTCGCGTCGATGGGAGCTCAGATCGATACTCCGCCTGGCAATGGACCATTCTGCTTCAGAATCCATGGACAAATTTACCACAGTATCGGCTCTCTCCATCCCGAACTTGGAAAACGCCCGAGTTATGGCCAGCTCTATGTTTTGGATACGAAACAGGCCGCTCAAGAAAGATGTCAAGTGCCGGCTAACTCGAAGTGCGATGCGGGAGTGATGACAAAGTTGAGTGAGCTGATCGCAAGCACTCACAAGTATGCTAATTCGTACAAGATGATGAACGAGGTACAACTCAAAAACTGACAATCTCTCATCCATTCTTGCAGGTCTACGAAGCGGAAGAGGCAGCTGCCATTCAAGAAGGACGGTCCTCGAAGCCGGTCAGAATGGTGTTCGAATCGGATGCGTCGAAAGTCGACATTCGACGTTACAACGTGCCGACTTCCAACGAAGTTGCGTTCGTGTACGTGGGAGAAGAAGAGGAAATGCCGGTGACTCGGAGTGTGGCAGCTCACACCAAGGATGGTTCTTTGGTGCCTCTTTACGATACCGATGCTCACTCAGACTCGATGATCTACCCT
>LR568675.1:0-12676 GCA_900536345.3 Caenorhabditis sp. 39 LS-2015
AGGCGATGACGATAAACATGGTGCAGGGGAGGAGAAGGAGAAGAATGGATGGATGAGAAGGAAGGAACAACGCATTGATTGGATTCCGTGATGTCGACAGTGAGTCAGTGGTTGAAGGCGTCGGACCTTGCGGGAGAATCTGATTTTGAGATTCTGATTCTGGAGGAATCCGCCGAAACTTCTGATCTGTGGGATACTGTCGTTTTGGAAGCGAATTTAGAGGAAGAAGAAGAAGAAGGAAACGAGGGTTTTGTTCCAGGAACCAGTGGGGTCCGTAGTAATTAGTGAGTGGTTCCGGTTTGGGTTCTTGGTAATGCTTTTGGTCAAAGACCGCGAGGGTCAACTATTCTTATGGCTCTTATGAATCTGAAACAGTTTCAGAAGCAGTTAGGGTAGTTCTGAAGCAAGACGTCATCTGTTTTCAGAAGGCGTCCTTTCAATCGAAGCTATAGTAAATCTCAGCTCACTCTACGACCCTATTCTTCTTCTGAAATCCGAGACTCTTCATTCGACGACAAAGATTTCGTCGGATTCTTCTGGGGTCAAGTACCCTCTCTCCCTCTCTGAAAACAGGACCCTTCTCGCTTTTCGCGATGAATGGGACACAAGAAATAATGAAAAAATGGGTCCGGGGCGCCATCGAAATGACGTTTTGTGAGAAGAGGAGGAGCGGAGGAGCGGAGAAGCGAATGGAAAATGGAAAAGACAAAGTTTTATCGTCACGCGATGTGTTTTTGTTGTTCAATTTTCGGGAAAAGGAGCCATCAGAAGAGGGGGAACGAGTGAAGTGACGTGGACTGATTGGGGTTGGGAGGAATGGAATGAGGAGGGGGAGGAGGGGATAATGATGAGGCGGGATGAACTTTAATTATGGCAGAATTAGGAGAGAATTGCGAAAGACGAGGTTAACTGCATGCCGCGACGCGACACGCAGCGCGCGATTCTTGGAGCATCTAATTACAGTCAAATGTTTTTTCGTGAAGTTGTTATGCGCCTTTAAAACGGAACGGCATACGGTTAATAACGAAATTTTGTAGATTTTCGGGTTACTGTTTAAAGGCGCATAACTAAATACTTGGCGGAAAATTTGGCTGTAATCGCTCCGAGAGTCGCGGCCGCGACTTGCATTTTCTAGGCCAAGTAGAGTAGCTCATTTTCAATGGATTCGAGAAGTTTCTGAATTCTGAATGTCTTTGCAAATTTAATTTGAACTTGAAATCCAATCAGGTGAAAATCAGCAATCAGTTCTCGAAGAATGCAAGCGTGGGAAAGTAATATGTTAACGAATTCGAATCAATCCCCGCCCCCTCCTCCCTTACTACTTCTTCTTATAACTCTACTACTACTACTGATCCTCAAAATCCTTCTGCACCCCGACGAAACCCGATACCTTCTCTCCTATTACGTACACGCCTATCCATGGCGATTCGTCATTTTAAAGGCGAAAACGAGCAAAGAAGAGAGAGAAAAAAGAGGGGAGCTGATGACCATCGGGACGGGATGATCATGGGACGGGTTTTCTGGTGTTCGAGGATCAGAAAAAACTCGGAAAACGGGGGAGAGAAGGGAAAGAAAAGAAAAGAAACACACACGCACACGTCATGATGATGGTGTAGAAGAAGAAGAAGAAGAAGAAGCGAAAGAGATGGAGGGAGAAGAGCCATGTTGTGGTCGGTTGTGTGTGGTGTGTGTGCGGCTATTTTCAGGCCGACAACCGGGGGCACAGCTTCTAATGGGCGGTGGGGGAGACGCAGAGATGAGGAGAAGAGGGGGGGGCTCGGATCGATAGGGAGCCACGGCGTCTGGAGGAAGAAGAAGAAGGAGAAGAAGTCTCCCCGGGGAGAGTTTGTCGAGGAGAGGGAGGGAGAGAGAGACGAAGAGACAGAGAGAAGAGAGATTACTGGATTTAGTAGTGGAAGTGCATTATAGAGGTGTTTGAGTTGTTGAATGCACACGGTGCTATTCATGCAAAGTTTTGTGTGGAAATCTCAGAAAATAACAAGCTGCAAACGCGCTCCATTGAGAAAACATTTGATCTACAACTTTGGCCGCCCATTCCTCGCAGCGCATGGTAGATAAAACAAAATAGTCAACAGAGAAAATGTAGACGAATTGTTTTTCTACAACTTTGCTGTTGAACGTTTTCTCATATCTCGCGAAATTCTCGAGATATAGGCAAAATTCAAACCCTCATTTATTTTGCACTGCCAAATGGGGCAAGACCATGAGAAAATGCTCCGAATCCTTTTTGCAAGAAGAAAAAATACTCAAAAAGGAAAAAAAGAAAAAGAAAGAAGCGATTACCCTTTCCTCCGCGAGAAAATGGGTCTAATTTCACTGGGCAAAGCACTTGGGAAGATTCTGTCATTGGATGCGAGATGCGAGATGCCCTCTCGTTTGGAGCACACTTGAAGATGATGAATTCGGCGACGATTTGTCTTCTCTTCTGAAGACGGACGTCGCGGAGAAAAGGAGAGACTCCCATTGAAATGTCAAATGGAATAGGGAAATGAAGTGCGGCAGTGGAAAGGAAGAGGAAGCGGGAAGGAGATGGAGGAAGGATGGAGCACTAGATGATAAGTTGGCAAAGGGAAACATAGCACATTTGATGGAAAGAGAAAAACCTTGAAAGTTCTCCAAATTTCTTGAAATACGTCAAAAATACTGAGAAACAGCGGAATTTATAGCTGTAAATTGAAGTAGACACTTTATTATTCATCTTATTTCCCTAGAAATTAGAGATATAAAAAAGTTGTCAATTGCAAAGTTGTAGGAAATCAAATTATCTACAACTCTTCCGTTGACCGCACTTTTCTATCTTTTACCCAACCAGAGATATACAGCAGCAAAGAGTAAACCATGTACCATTTCAATGGAGCGAGCTTGCAAAGCTTGCAGAGATCCAAACTTTTCCATCAGCAGAAGTATAGTTGGAAAGTGTCGAAAAGTGAAGCGAAGAGCCCTCCGTCCGCCTCCAGAACCTTCATCAATTGGCCATAAAAGTGCCATCCGCCGCCGTTTCCGCTTCTCACCCATTTCACAGCTCATTTCCCTCTTCTTCTTCTGCTTCTTCTTCTTTTTTTCCATTATCCAATGAATTCTGGAGCCACCAAAGTCGGCCGACGACGTGAAGAAGGAGCCTTTCGTATACTCATAAAACCGCGGATTTCATTTTATTTGATGGCATCGGAGAAGAGAGATAAAAACACCGAAAAAGGAGAAGAAGGAAGGGAAATGAGCGAGAAGTGTTGACTAGAAATGGAGTGAATGAAGGAAAGAATGAACAACGCAAACGGAAGAAAGGAACAACAAAAAGAGGAGAAGTTAGGGAGCAATCTTGTTGTAGCGGATGAACGTGTGTTCCTGCATTCCGTGCGTCAGCGTTTCCATATTCAGACGGGCCTGGAGAGTGGATCGATCGAGAAGGGTCCATTCGCGGACGAGCTGCAACAAGGACATGGGTTCGGATCACTTCAAACAATGAGAAAAGGAACTCACATCATGAACCGGCAGATCTCTGCTGAAACTGATTCTTCCAATGTCCTTCAGCCGGAACTTTATCTGATTTCCGTTCACCGGACCCTCTTCGACAGTCACGAATCCGTTGTTCATGACAGTTGTCAGGGCGACTTCTCGGGTGTTCGGTTTGACGGAAATGTAGCCGTACTCACTGTGCAACTCGTCTTTGTCGTTTATCGACCAGGCGAAGGCTCTGCAAATCGAGAGGGTTTGGGTGGGACGGACACTGGATTCCAAGGTTTCCCCAACAAGAACAACCCAAATTGAATATGATACCGAACAGAGACCATAATAGGACATGAATAAATGATAGAATACCATGGCACTTCCCGACCTTCCCAAAGACCAACCAGAACAAGGAACAAAGAGGAAAAGAAGCATAAGAATCGGACCATCACAGAAAAGAAAAAAGGAAAGACTTTGGAACACGACGACTACTCTGATTGCGAAACCTGTTCGGGTTCTTCTCGTCCCTTTTTTCTACACTCCATGCGAACGCTCTAGAATATAAATACTTTTCGATGATATTTCGACCGTCTCTGTGAAATGTTTTTCACTGCGAAAAGTGCCAAATCTCACGTGTAATTCAAAGCGTGCGCGGACTGCATGGCATCGTCGGGGATCGAGATCTCGATTTCTTCTCCGAAAGTGAACTTGGGGATTGTGGGGAAGATGGCCTGAAATTGGTTGGAACAGGGGAAATTGAGGAGAGGAGACGATTGGATACCTTTCCTCCGTGTTCTGATCGCCATTTTCCAACGAGGAATCCGATTGGGGTGAGTTCCGAGGACAGACGGCGGAGGTCGAATTCTGGAAGGAAGAGGATGGAATTGGGAGGCAGGAGCTGGGCTTGGTTTTTGGGGTTTCAGGCTTTTAGGAAGGGGAGGCCTAATGGTAAGATTGACTCAAATATAAGCTATCTGCTCGGTTGATGCTGACTAACCCAAGCCGGGCGTGACCCGAGTCCTTTGGTCAGTCAGCATCAATCCAGTGCGTCTTGAGCACCTTCACTGTGTAGATTTACGAGACTCACTCGGATCCACGTCGCCGCACTGGCCACAACTCCTCAAACAACTCCTCTTGATATATTCCGTCGAATCGCACGCATTTGGATTCACCGTGATCCAGTCGCGACAGTTATTGTCATAGTCCCGGCATGTGTCGGCTGCTGAAAATGGGGAAATGTTGTCGAGGGGAACTTCTCATGGAAAGGGTATTGTTCTGGTGGCAGTGTAAACTGACAATTTGGGAATCAAACCTGTTTCATCACTGCCTGCCCGCCAATTCGTTTCGTTTCTAGTATTACTGTTCTTTTATGTATATAATAGGGTGTTTGTGTTTGTGTTTGTTCTAGTCTTTGTTTAGTTTGGATAGCGGGTGAACAGCGAACTGACCTGATGATAAGCTGATAAGGGATAATGATAGTGATAGCAGTAGCACTGAATGGACCGTCATTTGAAGCTGTAACAGGGGGAAGAAGTAATTGATGATGATAAGGAGAAGAAGAAGGGGAAGAAGAGGAGGAGGAGGAGGAACTGCCAGATGAGGTGATAAGAAGATAACTAGTGAAAGGACGACTGTCAAGGTTGGGTTGACTTGGCAAGGGAAAGCAGCAAAAAATCGAATGTAAAGGGGGGAAAGAGAAGGTGTGTTGCCGGGAGGGGAAGAGAAACAAGAAGAAGAAGGAGAAGAAGAAGGAGAAGCAGCGCGATTCTTCGTTTCGTTTCCCTATCACTTATCACCTTGTCAATCAAGCGCGCCCGTGCCGAGACAGAGAGGATCTTTCCAGATAATTGGGCAGGAAGGGCGGGAGAAAGGGAACAAACATGTTCCGAGGGGGTTAAGGTGCAGAAAGAAAGGAGACTGCTGGAAGGGAACGGAAAAGGGGAATGGGAATGGAAATGGTCAGAAGGGAACAGTAGAAGAAAAGAAAACGAAAGAAGACGTGTGGAAGGACACGATGCCATGGCTGGGCGGGGGAAGAATTGTGGACAGACAGAAATGGCAAAAGGCAAATAGCCATTCGCCTCGCAGTTAGCATGTCATTCAACGGAGACTTCCAGCAGTTACAAGTGTGGAATGCGCAGATGAATCGGAAGTGATGGCAACAGGAGACACAAACACGATCGCCTTTCTCCCCCCTCTCTGTCTCTTTTTCTCTTTACGTGATCTTTGACGACCTACCGTTTGGATGTTGATCCAGAGATGAAAAAGAGAGAAAGAGGGAGGGGGAGGTTCCTGGAACAGGGAGGGATCTCTTTGCTTTGCACTCATGGGGGAGGATGACGTCTTCTGAATCCTGAAAACGAAGCTGATCATTCTTATAATGCATTCCGCAAATGGAGTATGTCTGTCACTCGTTCAGTTTGTCCGCCGTGAAAAAAATCATTTAATTGTGGCCCTTCTTTGCCCTAGGTTTCGCGTTTCTGCCAATTTGGTTCATTTTCTACTGTTCTCCACGACCTGAATGCGGCGATTATGCGGCTGGTTACCTAGTTTCTAGTTTTGAGGAGTTTCACGTCTTCTGAACCATCAGAAGCACGACTCACGACTCTCAGTTTTCGAATTTTGGAGCCTAACTTGAAATATCATGAGTACACATCAATCAGTAGACACGTATTCATTAAAAGTCATTTTCACCATGTCAAAAACATAAATTATTAAATAAATACGAAATCGGGCTCAAACTCGAATATTCAAATTAAAGCAAAACCGGAAACAAGTCAGAAACATACAATCGGGAATTTGGCACTGGTACCAGTGGAATGAAAAAGGAAAAAACCGGCAATTATCAATGGAATTCGGGAAAATCTCAATGTCGAGAAGTGCTCTACGCCCTGTACTTTGCCATCCTCACAACCCTCGCTCCTCGCGAAATATCGAGTCCCAATTGAGCGATCGCTTCGAGTTTCTGACCGGGTGCCGAGTCGAGCAACAGCTGGCGGACGACGTTTTTGACGGCTTCCTTGGCCTTTCGCTTGACACATTCCTGCTTGATCTCGTTTATGGTCGCCGTCAAATTGATGATCGTTCTTTCCATTTCCACCTCGAACGTCTCCTCTCGACATCTGAATTATCTAGTGAAATGGAGGGGAGAATCAATCAATAGATCGATCGATACACTTACTCATCGAAATTCGGGCAACAGTCTCTCAAATGAGTGCACTTCTCCTGGATCAAATTGGCATCCCTGAAGCATTCTCGAGACTTTTCATAGTTAAAAGTGGTATTTAGAAGACGTCGGAGGGCATCGTCGTATTCACGACGACGGGTTGCTGGGTAGGCGAGACACACGGACTCTTCGAACTGAAAAGGAAGCATCAGAAAGAGTCAATATATAAGGGGAACTCACAAATTTCACATTCTTATCGTCCAGACAAGTCCGCAATTTGTCGTTTCTCTTGATCATATTTTCGTAGAGCTCCACGAACTTTTCGCCGTCTTTTTGAGAGCATACTCCATCGTCCTGCAGAATATCATATCACTATCAGATATCAGCTATCTTTTCATATTTTCTCATTTCAAGCCCTCTGGTTGCGAAATGTCGCAGCAGCTGCTTACCTTGAACAAGAGACTCTCCGCCGACTCGGCCATCGTCGCCAGCAACTGATCACTGGCGAATCTCCACGCACAGCTATCCACTGCCAAATGCATCTGCGACCGACATCTCATGTACATGTCACAAGTCGTTTCGTTCCTCTTGATCAACGTCACATTGCTGTTGTTCTTGGTCCACAAGTTGTGTTCCCGACGGAAAGCTTCGATCTCCGCTTTGTACTCTTCCGAGATGAAGTTCTTGATCCCCACGACGTCTTCTTTTTCCTTCCGTGCCTTGTCCTTCTTCTCCTTCTTCAAATCCTCTTCCTCTCCTCCTCCACCAACAATCAAAGTCGTGGCACCTTCTGGAAAATTAAAAATGAAACTGATAGCTTATCAGTTAATTGTCCCTGGAACTCACTCTGTATGATAAACTTGTCACCATTATCATCCACCAACATTGTTGCCGTCGCCTCATCAATGGACTCCAATGTGGTTGAATTTTGAGAATGCTCCTCACAGATCGGCAAGTCATTCGTCTCCTTCATCACTGCTTCTGCGTCTTTTTCCAACTTCTTATAGTCACTGTCGTCGAAATGCTCCAGAAGCATCTCCAACGACTTCTCGATCTGAATCTTCCCCTTCACAGTTCCTAAACGTCTCCAGAATCACCCACCAGTCTCGCCTTGTTCTTCTGCTCCTCACTGAGTTCCTTTCCTCTCAACTTCCCCTCAAACTTCTCCACGAGTCCTCGAACTTCCTTGAAATCCTTCGAATTCGGATTCTCTCCCAACATCTTCAGAATGTTCGAGAATCTCAACGTCGTCGAAACTCGGCATCGTTCAATTGTTCCGTTTTGCTGGGGAATTGCGATCTTCTCGACAAAGATAATCGGGCTTGTCGTGACGGATTCAGAAGAGGATCCGAAGACGAGAGACGTGGAGACTGAAGACGTGGCTCCTGAATCCTCAACGACTATGTTGTCGTCATTGGATTCCAGCAAAGTCACAGTTCCCATGGGCGGTGCAATGTTTACAATCTCGGAAACCGTCGCAGCATCAATAAGAGAATCGAATCCCTCCTTGGCGATCTTCGCCCGATCCAAAGTCTCGATTCTCTGCTTGATCGAGTCGGTCTTCCTCATCGCCGCATCGAACTTCTGCTCGAAATCCTTCTTTCCCTGCGCTGGATACGACAGTTTCGGCAAAGTAAGTCCATCTCCCTCCTTATCACCATATCTTATCAGCAGTTTCCTGGCTCTCTCCTCGTTTTCCTGGGCGGTACTGAATCGAACGTTCACAAATCCACTTTGTTTTTGGCCGTCTCTCAGTGCATTTTGAGTTTCTTGATCCGTAAATCGAACGTTGACATGTCCGTTTGGCGACCAGGTCTGTTCGTGAGCCGAGTCTTCCGAGAAAAGCACTCCATCCAAGACGATCGCAGCCACCGGCATTCCCTTCTTGCAGTCGTCCGCCCGTTTTCGCAGGTTCGTTCGGGTTGTGTTGATCATCTTCTGGAGCGTCGACTCGGAAGTCAACAGTTTGCATCTGAAGCAAGTTGAGGACCATTAAATGGGGAGGAGGAGTGCCTAGGTCGACCTACTTTTCGATACTCGGACAACACTTTGCCAGCTGTCCGCACTGTCTTTCAATTCTTCTTTTGACACCCGTGAAGCAGTGATTCGGAACGTAGGTGATAGTTCTGCTGAACGAGAATCGAGGCGGTCGAGACAGAAGTTGACATTGTTGGTTCTGAAGTGAATTTTCAGGAATGCCAATACATTTTTTATCTTTATCAAGTGAGTCATATAGAAGCATCTCGTTTTCGCTTTCTCCCACTTTCGCTCTTTCTCTTTTTTCCGCTTCGGATCAATGAAATTAGGGTCATTGATTGTCTCGAATGTCTCACCGTGTTCTTATCAAGTGGCGCCGAGTTCTCGTTGAGACACGCCACCAGCTGGCTGTCGAGTTCCTCTTCCAACCTTTCCAACTGAAAGTTCTCTGTTCTCAGAATCAGAATATTCACTGGCTTACGGTAGTATAATCATTCTTCAGCTTCTGATGACAATCGAATGTGTCTCTTCGCTCCGGAAGCCAAAAGGGTCTCCATAAAGAGTTCCCCAGGCAAAGACGCTCTTCTAGAAGGGATACTGCGGCGCATTCGACGAATGCTGCACAGTAGTTGGAAGATGGAGACGGGGTGGAAGTTGGGGATGGGTCAGGGGACTGAAACATACGATTCTTGAGAGGAATCGATTCAAACTCATACCTCATACTGTGCCTCTACCAATCGATAATACAAAACTGGCAGGAAGAAGAGAAACATCCGCATGCTACTGACACGGACACGGATCGACCGACTGAATACACACGTCTGTCTCTCTCGGAACGGATTATAGGAGGGGGAGACGGGGGCACTGGAAGGACAGCAGATTGTATTCGAAGCAGTAAAGCGGAGGAAAGTGAAAATGAAACTGTTGGGATATGTCATCGAGAACGAAAGTTGAGGTGCTCGGTCGGTCGGACGACGACGACGACGACGGCTGATCTGATCAACCGGAAGATATTGAGGATGGAAATGGAAAACGTGGCAAAAAGAGGAGTGAATGGGAAGGGAAATGGGGGAGGGGGAGGAATCGGGGGAATGGACTAATTGAATGGGCAATTAGGACCGACGATGATCCCGTCTGGCATCGGCAGATCGGATGCCACAACCTTTTAGGCGGCGAGGAAGGCGAGAAACTACGTGGATTTTTTGAAAATTACTGTCTGGCCAATTCCTTGGTACTGGAAACTTTTGGATATGAGCGAATTTGTGAAAGTGTTACAGGGTTCTAGAAAGAGGGGACTCGGGGACCCTTGATTTCAAGTTAGCTACACCGGGTCATGGTACGATGACGTTTTGGATTACGATATCGCCATGACACCTTCCAATTAATGAAAAACCAAGTGAATAGCTAGTTGCCGGAATCAAGATAAGAACAGAGACGGTTTCGCTTGTTTCTCCTCCCCGCCCCGACCGGATAATGCACCCTGCTGTTCATTTTTCTGGGTGAAGGTCGTCGAGATGAAGACGAAAAGAAACCGAAAAAGCGAGGAGCGGGGGAGAGAGAGAGTGGAAAGCACCGCCCTTCTTCTCTTTGATATTTACCAGAATCGACCTCTTTTCCCCCGGCAGACAGTGTGCAGGTCGAAGAGACACAGACACGACAATCACGCGTCGAGAAGATGTAGAAGAAGGAGAAGGAGAAGAAAACAGCTTATCCTTGCATCCCAGCCGACCCGATAAATGAGACATGACGAATTGGGCGAAAAACGGACGGGCGGCCGGCCTAATGTCGGGAATTCATATATATTCGTGACAATACGCTTATTGCCGTCGTTAACTTATCCAGACGCCGCTCCGATTTGATGCGGATGCGAATTGACACCGATTTCGGGAAGAATGAGCGAACGGAAGGACAAAAAATGATAGGGTGATGGTTAGATGGACAACGGAAAGTGTCAGTCAGGAAGTCGAATTTAGCTGCGTACATTGATATCAGCTGACTATAAAGTTTTCAAGAGTCCTCAGTTCGCGGCATACTCTCCGGCCTTCTTGAGCACCTCCTCATCCAGCGACTTCTTCTTGAACCAGACAGCCAATCCCTTGTGCAGAGTCACAAATTGCTCCAAACTCTCGACGACTCCACACCGCTCCTGCCGCAATTTCTCGACAACTTCATTCATTTTCACCTCTTTTCCCTTTCCGATTTGCAGCATTGCCGAGAAAAGCGCCAGCATTGTTCCAGCCCGACCCACTCCGTTTAGGCTCATGAATACTGTATTCTGAAGGTAATTTGATAATTATTCGAGACTGTTCTTAGATTCTCGGGATTCGATACCTCGTTAACTTTGACAATCTTCTCGAGCATCGTCACCAGCTCTGCCACATTATCCAAACCCTTCTTCTGCTTCCAGTTCTGCACATGGTACACTGTAGTATTGATCGAGTTCGAGCACCCGTCCGGCAAGATCTCTAGAGTATAAGAGGTCACTCCAACCGACGACTCGACCTTCTTATTATTCAAAAACATCTTTCCATGACTGTCAAATGAGCCGCTCGCAACGGGAAACAGTTGCTGAAGAGTCACGGAACCTTCCAGAGGCATCAGGGCAATAACCACTGAAACAACTTCCTCGTGGAAGATCATTCGCCAAAAGTCTTCAATATTCGCGGGAACTGTGACATCGGGAACTTGCGAGAGAATCATGGTGCGGTTGAACTGAACTTGAAGGGATTGCAAGCGCGCTCCACCGAGCTCTCACCTCTGGTACCGTAACTTTGGCGGCTGCGATGAAATTCTCGGGTGCATGCTGCAGTTTGACAAGTTTGTCGTCGGGAATCGGGAGATCCGGGACACGGGACTTGGCACTGTTCTTCTTGAATCGGGACGATCCATCAGTGACCGGTTTGCCTGGGGAGAGCTCTTTGAACTTGGTTTGGATCGAATCGGCGTCTGAATATGGACAATTCGCTTTTTCCCCACGTGACGAAGTTGCAGAACGACGGAAAATGGAGTTCTACTCACTGAAAATCCCACTGGTCACCATCTTCTTCGCCGCTTCATCGCCACTCCACGGCTCCGGTTTCGGCGCTTCTTCCTTTCTCCTTTCACACTTGCTCAAATCCAATTTCGACGTTTTCTTCGGCGTCTTCACGGGCGTTCCCTTTCCCTTCCGAGTACTTTTATCGAGCTCATTCTTCTCTTTCGTTTGTTCTGCCGACTTCACCTCCATTTTCGTCTTTTGCGTTTTTTTCTTTTTTCTAAACGAACTCTCGAGCTTTCGAATCTGGAAGTGATATGTTGGAGAAGTTGGAGGCTAAAACTCACGAAATCCGGCATTTTGGGAACTTGTTAACGTTTTAGTCCCAATCAAAAGTGATTTTAAAATTTGAAACTGAACTTTATTTTTTTACAATTTTTTTCTCCTATTCAAAGTGGGCGTGGCTCAGGGTATCACGCAACTTGCTTGTCTTCATGATTTTTTCTAATTTTTTTCTTACAAGATTCCATTCCAATTTTCTCATTAAAATCGATTAATCGTATTTACCCAATTAATCACGAAAAAATATTCGAAAATTCTTCAAATTTACAGTCTTGGCGCGGCGCCAAGTCCGCATTGACACCTTACCTGACGCGCACGGCGCGTGAAATTCAGTGTTTGCGGAGTTGTTGTTTACAAGTTTTGCAACTTTTTTCCTCATTCTCTCTGCAAATTTTAGAAGTTTCTTCGTTTTTTTTCAGTGCACATCTTCAATTTCTGTAAGATTTTTGTTTTTTTGCCAAATTTTCCACTTGGAACATTTAATTTTTGCAAAAATTTGGACCAGAAAGTAAACGATCAAAGTTCTCATTTTTGTTTGTTGTTTTTGTAATCTTTGAGTCTTTGTTTGGGTATTTAAGCCGCACCACTACCACGGTCTAATTTTCTGGCAGTTCTGTCTCGTTCTGTCTAATGGTAACTAAAAACTGCGATATATATGCTAACAAAGTTCTTGTTTATTGTGAAAATGTCCAATTCTAACTTCCCTCGCTTTTTAGACGTACCATGTTCATGAACTTCCTCTCACAAGTGTC
>LR568687.1:0-17260 GCA_900536345.3 Caenorhabditis sp. 39 LS-2015
CATGTCCACCAGAACACAGAAACTCTTGTCGTATGAGTGAATGTACTGCAAATTTTATCAGTTTCAAGTAATGTTTAATTGTAAAGTCTACTGTAAGAGATTAATGGGCACTGGTCTGTTTCCCCTAAAAATGGTATTTTCTGAGTTCCAAGCGCTGAAGTGCGGATGTTTTCCAATGCGATGTTTCGCAACTCAAACATTTTTTTTCGAAAATTTTCCTTAAATTAAGCATTAATGTCAGCTAAAATTAGATTTTCTCATCAGTATGAGTTGCGAAACGTCGGGGTATCAATGAGAGCGCTTGTAGTGACGCAGCAGCTAACCAATGCTTCTCCCATCAAAAACACTTCATGGTGCATCTATTTAGACCTCCATTTGTGCCAATTTTTAGCCAAATCTAGCCTGGAGGCCTAAAAGACTTCCTTTGCCTCTGCGTCACTAGCTGAACATTTTCTGACATTCTTCCCTACTAAAATACCCGTTGAAACCTATTTTTTTTAACACGTACCGGTCCGAGGATCACATCAACAGTTGAAAAGAATATCGCGAAACAGGAGAAATAAATCATCAAATATCGATAATTTCCCATTTTCTGCGGCGATTTTGTCAGTATCAAGTAGATGAGCAGCGAGTTGAAAAGGACGGACAGCACGAATGAGAACCATTGGAAGACTGTCTTGACTTCTTCGTAGCTCGCCATGACTGCGTGGATCTGAGAGATGATGGTATTAGGGATAAGTGATGGAAGATAGAAGAAAACACGAAGAAACGAGTCCAAAAGTCAAATGAGAGGGAGTTGGACAATGAATAGGAAGGAAGGGAGTGGATGAAGATTAGGGTGAGCTGATGATTGCTTAGTGCAGCAGAAATGGACTTTGAGAGGGAGAAGGTGGTGATAAGGTGATAAGGAATCATGAGTCAAAAGGTCTCTCTGACTCCTGGGACTGGATTTATATGACACGTGCAAAAGTAACACACCGATTTTTTACAGTTTCAGATGACAAGTAGAAACAGTGAAACAAGATGGAAGATAATGCATATTTTGTGCGCTTTTTTTTAACTCGTTTCATAAACTGATGCTTTAAACTAAAACTGACAATCAGTCCATGCAATTATTTTCATTTTGTGGTACAACAGTGAAAGAGCGATTGATATCTTTTTGATAAGGCGACAGGTACATGACAGTAATTGCTAAAGTTCGGTTGAGTGAAGTTGATTCGGATATGGATGCTTTGAAACGGGACATTTTTGATAGAACGTCGTTAGAAGGAGCCATTGAATTTTAAAATTTTAAAATTTTTCCGTCAAATAACGTGAATACAGTTCTTAATCCTGTATGAGTGCAGAAAAGTTTTGGAAAAATTTAGTGGATTCATAGTCAGCGGAAATTGTTTCTGGCAAAAAGGATCCAGTGAGTTGATAGGAAAGAAAAAAAGCATAAATTCAATAGTTTGCAGTTGAATATATTAAAAATAGATCTGATATGATTAAAATCTATATAGTGTTCGAGTACTACCTTCAAAGAAATTCAGATAATCTTGAAACGGAAATTGTCAACTGTCGACTAGTAATTTCACAAGGGAACTGTTTTACCTCGTCCTTCCAACTTTTCTCAGAGATGGTTGGAAACGATTCTTGAGGTCAATACAAGAAACTTCTTAGTTGGAAAAAATTGCAATTGGGCCCTCCTAAGGGCTGAAAATCGCATCTGAAGTCTCAAAAAGTGTGAATTCAGCGCATTTTCACAAACTAAATTTCCATTTTCTGAGGCCGGAGAACCTCCGCGAAGGTCGAACTTACTTTTTTAGACGTTTCTGAATGTGGGGAACAAAGTATCAATGAAAAATCAAAAAAAAAAAAATTTGAAAATTTTTCATTTTTCGCCCATCAACCCTTGGCCAGTGAAAAAGTGCATGATCTGGGGACCCGAAATGTAGAAGTAAGAATTTTTTGGAGGATGCAAACCGTTTCTAATGTTGAAAAAAATTAATAATAAACCATAATCATTCAAAAAAACGTTCGAAATAATTTTTTTTGGGTCCCAGGATCATGCAGTCATTAACTGGTCAATGGGTTGATGGGCGAAAAATGAAAATTTTCCAAAAAAATTTTTTTTGGGTTATGCAAAAATATTGGTTCTCTACGTTCAAAAACGACAAAAAATGTGAGTTTCGCTCATCACAGGTCCAAACTTCGGTTTCCTGCCACAGGAATACAAAAAAAAAGAAAATAGCAGAGTGAGGATCGAACCCACACTCTGCGCCCACTGCCCACGCCTCTTCGCCACTCGGCCACCAACTGCTGCCAGCAGTAGAGGGCGAATGAACTTATGTCCGCGCTGCCGCCGCGGCCGTTCGCCAACGCAAAATTTTCAGATGCGATTTTCAGCCCTTAGGAGGGCCCAATTGCAATTTTTTCCAACTAAGAAGTTTCTTGTATTGACCTCAAGAATCGTTTCCAACCATCTCTGAGAAATGTTGGAAGGACGAGGTAAAACAGTTCCCTTGTCAAATGAGGTTCAGAACCAGAATTTCAACTCATTCATGTGGTTGTACACCCCAGGAGCATCAAAAACAAAACCCATACATTTAAAGGAAACTCAAAGTATTAGTGTTCTAATTGCTGATGAAACAAAATAAGGAAACTCTGAAACAGAGAAATGTCTCACTATCAAGTACACAATTCAGACGAGGTGGCTAAGATTTTCAAAAAATTATTCGAGATTAACTGTAGCTCCTGCGCGTGTTTTTTCGCACTGAATCTTTAAGAAATTATTCGGAAACAGTATTGTGATTTTCTTTTTCAAGAATCAAGATCACTAAACAGGAACAAGCAGATAATCGTATTGCAATTTTTATTTCTTATGTAAGCCTAATTCTAAGCTAGATTTCTATTCCTTTAAACCGTTTTGTTATGATGGACTATGACATGGTTCTGTTTTGTTTTGTGACGTACATAGTCCACCTAGACCACCTCGGGGATTCTGTCTAGATTACCCTCCAGAGAAGGAAGTCTACTATACATACACATCCGATCACGAAGCAGACAGAACAATTGTGACGTTGTTTTGTATTGTGGTTGGTGCTGGTCTCTGGTACTGCTAGGAAATGAAATGACTATGGAACTTCTAGGCGGTGAGAAATGAACGGTTGCGAAAAAATTTAAAAAAAATAATTACCGTTTCAACGAAAATCCTTGGTTAGCTGGTCAGAAGTTACTAGAGTTCGCAATTGTAAAAAACAGAAAAGTGTGTTTAACAGGTTGAAAGATGACAGATCAAAACGTGAACTTCTAGTGGAAAAACACCTGGAGAGACACGCAACTCGTGCAAGTTTGTTGTTCAGTCGATGTGAATATGTATCAAACTCCATTCGACATGTGGAAATAACGCTTTCGAAGCATAAATTCTGCTAATGATATGTGAGTCAGTGATGACTGAAAGCAAACACCGCGGTCCCGAACAGCGAATATGCGAAAAATGGAAATCTCGCGGCGTGTATTAAGTAAACCAAATCGCTCGAGCGGTGTGAAACTCAAACAATGTTTTTGGCGGAAAAAGCAAGTGTTACTGTAATTTTGCAGTCTATAATCAGAGCACATTTACAAAGGGAATTAGGACAATTCTGGCAGTTCTGGCCTAAAATTAAGAAAAAAGCAATGCGAAGCTCCGCTATCCTGTACCGCCTTTTTTAGCAATTTTCAGTGTAAGTGGGAACTCAAAATTCTTTTTTTCAGGCCGTGGAACTGTGATCCGCGGCATTGGCAAAAAACGGGTTGACTAAGTATCCTTGTAAGTTCTCATTTCAGGATCCTGATGATTCGAAGCACTATTGACTCACTGACAACTTCTCCTACTATAAATATCATTGTGAACAAAAGTAGAGCACCGAAGGAAGTACAGTCTAAATCAGTTTGGAACAAGAAAAGGTTCGGAAACAGAAAACATTTGCATACAGTTTCAATGATAACCTATATTTGCTGCATAGTGACATACAGTAATTCTTGAATCAAGATGAAGTGAACTGCAAGAAAAATCATGTCCCAATCAATATGGAGTCTTCTATCTGATTGGGAAATGAAATTAAGTCAAATTAATTAATGTTTTTATTACGTTTCTAGAACGTAAAAAAGAATCGGAAAAAAAGAATATGGGCTGGTCATTGGGGCCGGATTTCACTGGATGGTAACAATTCGAAAACTGCTTGTGATTGACGAGAGCTCAGCTTTTGAGGAAAGTAAAAATTATAAATTGTACAGTTTCACTCATGGCTTATTACAGAAATCGAATCAATTACGCTAATAGACCGTAAAGATACTTCTCTGTAAGAAAGTAATAGCCGATGGTCAACGGATGGATGGCAAAGCCTCAAATGAAATGCCAACGTCCGCAATTTAAAGCTTTCGCGGTCCTGTTTCCAAGGCAGTATCGATGGCACGAAAAACGATTCAAATTTTCATGTGTTTCTCAAAAAATTCCAAATTCCATGAAGGAAGTCATTACACATTGAACCTTATTTTACTTGAAACCGAAAATAAACGAGCTCCAAAACCACCACATCATCACTGAAAAAACTCGAGCTCCTAGTGAACTCGATCCAAAGTGTTAGTGATCATCAGACGACTCCACACCCTAGTGATCCCAATAATCTTTCTTCCATCGTCTTTGTCTTCCGAAACATGCGACGAAACGAATCAGAAGACATGCATGCAATCCTTAAGTCCTCCAATTTTTGTATTTTTCTAGCAACATCAGCTGACGAGACAAAGTTGAGTGCTTTTGACGTAATAATGGCGAAAGGAAAATAAATTGTAAAATCGATAGTTATATCTACTACTGCCACTGCTAGTGATAGGAAGAAAGAGTAAGAATGATAGATTAAATAAGAACGAAAATAGTTTGTAGCTAGCCGCCAGTTTTTGTATTGTGTCGTTCGGGGAAAGGTAGGTGGACTAAAAACAAGTGAATGGCGATGGGAGATTTGAGGAGGAGATGGATGGAGCACGTGGCAAGGGAAATGGGAGAACGGATATGAGGTCAATATCTCAAAAATGAATTCACTTTCAGCTACTGATAACTTGATAAATTTTTTAAACCGTACTGGACAGTTGACGGAAGAGTCAGACGTTGCCGAGTTCTTTCTTGATGAAAACGTATCTAGCCAACACTCGAGATTTAAAAAACGGCTAGACCAGTAGTAGGTAACGTCTGATCCATCTTGCTTAGCCGTTCCGGTTGCGACAACTGCTAATTGTAAACGAGAAGTACGTAACTGTTGGGAAAGAGGGCTCAGACGTTACGTTATTGTTCGTTTTTCAAAACGGTGACCTCTCACTTTCTCTCACGTTGCCTCGAAGCTGCAAGACGAGACCCATTCCACGTGGATTAGCTCAACTGTCACCATTTGAAAAACGAAAAATACCTACTCCTGGCCTCGCCGATTCTAGAACATCGAGTATCGGCTAGATACGTTTTCACCCAAAAAAAACACGGCAACGTATCTAGTACTGTTTCAGAGATTTGTCAAGTTATGAGCAACTGATAGTGATCTCATTGTTATGAAAAATCGTTTTTTTAAATTTTATTTTATTTGTCAAATTTAAGTGGAACAAAGGTGAAACATTAACAGCATGAGAGGGTAGGGGAAAATGACAATATAAACATAAAATGACCTTTATGACCATTAGTAGCCATGGTGGTCAAGTAGGATGGAGACTAAACGGGGATGACTAGAGCAAAGGCGCGCCGCAAACGCCTCACCTGACAGTTTTTTAGGAAAAAATTTTGCTATTTTGTTCCATAGGGGTAGGTATTGGTGAAGGAATGCTTTTGGGTTGTTTCCTATAGGGACTATTTGATAAGGATACCGTGGGGAACGGGCAGGTTTTATGTGCTGACAAGCAGAGGGGAAGTGACAAAGATTAGAGATAATGGCATGGTAAGTTTTCAGGATGAGGAGAAGTCTGCGAATCTTCAAGGACTTTTGGTCAACCTGGATCAGACGATCCGCGTAGGAAGAATAGGAGAGATTGCATCTTTGGAAGACAATCCTAGAGAAGTAGCGAAGGGGGGATTCTAAGAGCTTGGAGAGATCGGTAGAATGAGGGTGAAAGAGGACGCAACTGTATTCTAGTACAGGCCTGACATATGAGTTGAACAGGGTAAAATAGAACTTTGCATTAGTGGAGCGAAATGAGCGGAGGATCTGCTTGCATTTCAAAAGCGCAGAATTTGCTGTTATTTTTATATGTTTATGGAAGTTAAAGTTGGCGCAGACTGCGGAAAGAACTGATTTCAGAGTGATTTCCAAAGATTTCCAGTTTTTTAAATATAAATAGAAATTTCACTTCTAGTTATACTCTTGAACACTTCGATAATGACTTAATATAGAGGACCAATAAGCTGAAATATATGTGGAACCTGAAATCGATTGTTTTTTCTCGAAAGCTCTTGATTCTGACTCAAAGAAAAACAAGTGACGCCTACAGCGTCACGGATACAATTTCGAATATCCGGTTTGTACATTCAAAGTATTAGTCAACCATTTATAAACTACAACTGAACAGAAAGTGTTCGAAAAAATAGAGAGGAAAAGTTCTCGAATCTTCATTTCGGTGCCCGAGAATTACCAGCGAAAGAGAAACATATTTTGACGACTTTCTTGTATGATTCCAAACTAAATGCACCAGGTATAATACTATGACAAATCTCTTTGAAAACATCGAGTTTTTCGTCATTCCAACTCTGGAATCATTATCCCTCCCTCTAATTCAAGTTTCCAGACGGTTCTCACCAATCCACTGAAAACAGGACCCCCGGCAAATTGAAACAACATATATTCGGTATACTGCTGTTTATAAAATTCGAAAATAGGCCAGGCTTTGCATGCCTGCGCCAATTCTAAAAAAGGCAATCTCTCTTCCGCGTCATCTTCTGAAAAATGATAGTTATAGATAGTGGATGACGTGACAGTGTTACCAATGGATGATGCGAAAGGGTGAAAACGATAGGAACCGTGAATGATTTGGAGAAAATCTTCCACAGCCTGTTTAGGAGCATCGAGTTCTAAGGGGAATTTGGTTTCTTCGTCAATGGTTTCCAGTTGAGACACTTTACAATGATACGTGACGATCTGCAAGAATTGCAAGCATTTCACATCACAAAGTCATGACGTGCTCGAGTAGTAGCCATACCTGTTTATTCCCATAATACCGCGAGTGATCTGGAATTCTTTCGAATATGACGCAATTTTCGAACGGATCGTAAATGTTGAAAAGACGGTTTCCTTTAAGATCTATGATAGCACCCACTCGAATCTCGATTCGCATCTTCAATTCTCCATTTTTCAAGTACCCACTTCCCTCGGCGAATATCTCATCTAGTTGCATGAACTCATAGTATCTAATTTTTTCTTGAACACATCGACTCTCAATCCGAACAAAGTTCTTCTCCGGATCTTCGTTTACAACACAAATTGCGCAACGGAAAGAGCATATCACTTCGTTGACGGTTTCAGCGGCGACCAAACTTAGCATCATGTACTCTACGTTATCTCCCACATATTCTTGGGGGATAATCGCCCAAATCTTGTTGCCGGCCTTTCCAAGAAGCTGATGAGGGGTAAGTATCGTTCTATCATCGGAGAACTTTATGGTTGTAGTGAATTGCTTGGAATCTGAAAAAAACTGCACTTCGGCCAAAGTGAAAACATTCAGTACTAATTTTGCGGCAATGGCTTTTCTATTCGGTAGCCAAGGTTTAAGCCACCTAGGCGAGTGCTGGCTGCGGCTAGCCAGATGTGTCCCGGAATTGATATCAGTCAAAGTTGATATCTCTCTCGGCTCGGCTTGAGCCAAGCGCTGAACCGGACTGTACTCGTGTGAGGGAGTCCCAAGCGGACGTAAACTTTGATTTGTACACACCCTGCCCCAGTCAGCCACAGCCGAGACGACTGGGCAAGTTGCGGTCCTAGGTTTCTTAATCCCCTAGTTGGAAACATCATCAGTCCGACATGATCAAGTACGTGTCGCATTGCGGTTCTTCAAATGCTCCCCACCTCTGATACAATTTGTCCACTTCTCGTCGTCAACGTCGTCATCGTCACTGGATTCGATGTATTCGCTCGAGTCGCTTGATTCGCTCATGTCTCTTTTTATCGTTAAACACCGAAACGGTTAAATAGATAAATTGATACATTGACTGCCATAAAAACACGCTCCAACTTCTACACGTGGCGATGTGTGTTCATGTGATGACATCGGCTCACGTGAACAATAATCCAGGAATTCCTTTATTCATATACAAAAATACGCCTATTTTAATTTTTAATCAATAAAAACATAGCTAGGAACAATGCGTGACATGTCTCGAGACACTTGTCACGTCCTCCGGCTCGACATTAATTCGATTCTTGGAACTGCACCCGAAGAAGTCCAAAATAGCGATTCGATAGTTATCAATGATGAAAATGATCGGCAGAGGGTCGAGTGCCGGGTACATTGCGTAGATGAACGTGGCGATCTTCCCCATTGCCTCGAACTTGATACCAACTAACGGAAAAGTCAGGTAGAGACCGATTGGAAGAAAGATGAAGAACATCGGGATGGCTGCCTGGAAGACAAAGGGATAAAGAGACTGATAAAGGGGATGGAGATAGTGAATACCTGAGCTACGAGTGCTTTGTAAAGTTGCTGCTGGAGGTGTTTGGTGTATGACGAGTCGCCTTCGTAGATGAGTTTTTTGACTCGGGAGTAGCACTTTGCAGCGAAGAAGCCGAGAATCGAGAGGGAGATTCCCTCAAAAAAAGTGGAATTAACGGAAAGATTCACCCAATCGTTATTATTTCTAGGGATAAAAACCAAAGGATGAAGATAGAATGAAACTGAAAATCAGCAAAATTTGAGAAATTTTCAATTCAGTTTCAGCACCATCACTTATTTACACGTTCCAGCATGAAAACGTTTCAGAAAATTCTTTTGCACGAAAAATATTTGAAACAGAGTTTCCATTTCATTTTGCTCACAAGCATCTTGACTATCACTATTTTTTCGCTACCCTTCCTAATTCTCGTCGACCCCTTCAAACTCACCATGATAGAAAACAAAATAGCCATTCCGAGCAATGCGAACTGGTTCATTTCCCACTCTCCACTCGCATTCCTCACGAAATAAATGGCTCCGATGTAGGTCATGCTCTCCAGTTCGATACCGTAGTGTTCTTTGAGCACTGTCCTGAAAGACAAGTTTCTGATATGTTTTTCTGTTTCATTGTTAAAAAAAAATTGTTTTTCGAAAATTTTGATTAATAGTCATTGATTGAGCTTTGTTTGAATGGCCTTCCCCTATGTCTGCGTCTCCACAAGCGCTCACACTCTCTCAAAAACAGACAATACCTTGAGTACTCCATCGTGATTGGACATGGAAAACAAAAGTAGACAGTGACCAGTGTCCAAATGAAAAAGACAAAGAACGGAATGGTCAACCAGGCGACCATGTACTCGCCTTGGAAGAATTTCAGCTTTCCCTTGCTAAAAAAACCCAAGTTCAATTGGAAATTCTCCAATTCTTACTGACCGTTCCAATGCAAAGTATCGGAAGACAAAGTGAATTGCGATTGTGGAGAGAATGAAACCGAAACAGCCGCAGAGGGAGCCTGAAATTAGAGGGACTCAGCTAAATTTCGGCAGCTATGTGGCGAGGTGCCGAGGCCTCGGCGACGATATGGCAAGGCTGCCGAGCTTGGCGGAAAATTGGCAAGCTTCTTGCGTGCAAATGGCGGATCGGCCGGATCCTTGCGCGAAGAGCGTAAAGTTGGCGGTTCGGCCGCGTGGCACAGTTTTAGCGTGGATGTAGCGGCAATGCGGCGGGCCGCCGAACATCCGCCGGCTACGGTGACGCGCTGAGACTGCAATATTGCGTGACGGTGACGGCACGACAAAATTTTTGTTTGCAATTTTCGTTTATTTTTTTGCTTTTTTTTATGTTTTTTAGTGAGTTTTCCGGTATTTCTCTCTACAAATATTTGAAAAAGAAAACAGTTTGTCAAATTTCAGAATCCCAATTTATAATTCATCGGATGTTCGACAAATTGCGAGGAAAATAAGGATTGTCAGAAATTATCAATGGCGCGTGAGGCGGAAAGCATCATAGAGAAGTTCGAATGAGTGTGAGTGCTTCTACCAATATTTTTCTTTAATTTCAACAGAAATTTTCAGGAAATTAGTCAAAAATCGATAAAATTCTCATATTATGGAAAAGTCAACCTATTGGTTTTGATGGATTTTATCAAGGATGGAATTGTTTTGCAAGTGCAGAATTCTTGGTACGCATAAATCTACGCTTCCCACTTTAAATTTTCAATTTTCAGCACATCCGTCAACTATTCCCATCAATGTTCCCTCTGCAGCATCAATCTACCACGACTTCTAAGGAATCTTCTCTACTCTTCCACAAATCTCAAATGAAACAAATCGGCGGATAATAATTTTTGTTGTTTTTACAATTAAATTCAATAAATATATGTCATCTAGACCCGTATCGATTTTTATTGGCAACCAACAAGCTGTTTTTGGCGCTGATTCGGCCGGGTCGCCGAGTCGATTCGGCGTGATTCTAGCGTATCCGCGGCGCGAACTTAGCAAGGCGCCGTGCATGCGGCGTGAACCTGGCAGGTCCGCCTATAAAATTGGCTGGCTTGCCGAGTGTAGGTCGGCAAGCCAGCCAATTTGATAGGCGAATCCGCCACATCGTTGCCGAAATTTAGCTGAGGAGTTGGAGTTTCTTAGGTCGATGCTCACTGAGAAGTGTAATCTCTCCGAGTTTTCCGAGGAACGTGTCAGTGATCCGGGTGACGACGATGAAGCCAGGGTCGACGGAGAGTATGAACTGGAAAAGAGAGGAAATGAGGACTGTTTCAGTGGGAAGGTATTTAGAATTTGATATGGTTTCTTGCATTACATAGTGATATATTTTTTTTGATGTATGAAAACTTCAAAATCTAGAAATTTTGCAAAAATTCGGCATCATTGGGGTGAGAACTTGCACCGCCAATAGACAAGGTTGTGGTAACGTCTGGTCTAGGATCATAGCTGCTCAGCCATTCCGTGCACTTGTTTAGCCGTTTCTCATCCTCCTGCTACTATATAGTTCTCACCATAACTGAGATAAACCTAATGTATTAATAGTTCCTGGGATTGTAAGAGTTGAGATTTAAACGCGGCATTGCTCCCCACCACGAAATTCTACTTTTTTGAAAAACTACTGTGGATTCTACCGTAGTCGTAGGAGCAGCGTTTCAATGTCAACTCATTCAATCTCAGGAGCCCATCATACTGCGAACATACCGGTTGCAGCACGATATCCATAACGGAAAAGAAGATTGCGAAACAGCAAAAGTAGACCATCAGGTACTTGTAGGAGCCGATTCTCTTTGGCGATTTGGTGAGAATCAGGTAGATTAAGACAGAGTTGAACAGAACGGAAGCGACGAACGAAGACACTTGGACGACGGTCTTCATGGTTTCGAAAGAGGTTTCTTCTGATTGGTTGGATGGGTTTTGAGGCAGGAGAACTAGCAAAGGCGGAGGCGTGGAGTTCATTTTTCGTAGTTGGCGGCAAGGAGTGACTTTCAGTGGCTTTGCGGCGGAACTTGAATCGCTTTTTACTCCCGGATTAGACTTCTCGGATTATATCCAATGGATGAATGAAGTGTACTGAAAGAATTTATCATTTGTGAATTGATGAGTTGACTCGGATGCTGAAATGCACAGAACACGAAAAAGTGATGTATTCGGAGATTATCTTACGATTCGAGAAGAGTCTTGGGAATATGAACAAATGGGCATTTTGAAACACGAAATTTCGGCACTTTGGACACCTCTACGCACCTTTATAGAGGTACTTTGGACAAGGCATAAACTGCTAACAATTACACACGTTCACAAGAGTAAGAAGTTCTCCTAGACATCTTGAAACAAGAACACGCAAGCGTTTTGAATTGAGATTTTGAAGTTTACATTGGATTTGGGATATGCATTTACGGCTTATATCGAATCGGTAAGTCAGCAGTTGATTACTTTTTCGAACTCGTTTGAAACGGTAAGTGTTTTATGTATTTAAGTAAAAACGTAACTGAACTCTACTCCCTGTTTCAAAATCATTTCTTTAATTCTTAAAAGACTATTGAAAATATTGAGAAGTGCTTAAACGCGCAAATAAAATAACTCGGAAGCATGAGGCAGTATGCAAACTATAACCTGGTACTAAATAAGGAGTTTTAGACGACATTTATAACGGCAAACAACATCTCGCTTATCTAGTAAATGCTATCGTGAATTCTGCTAGACTACTTCCAACAATAATTACTAGGGTTCATTCCAAGTTCCTCAAAACTTTCAATTGAAACTGCATTCAAAACTTTGATGCTTAGTTTGGTTAAAAAAATATGAAACATGATGGTCAAATACTGATTTCTGGTGTCTAGCTCTTCTCCCTCTGTTCATATTTTCTCCCGTTCACAACGTAATTTATGATTAGTGACTAGGCACCAGATCACAAACTGTTTCCCAGAATTCCCCAAAGGTTGTCTAGGCGGTGACGCGAAAATACGTTCTTTAAGCTCATTTGTAGAATTGAAAGATACCCTGCTCACTGAATGAAAAAGATCCCGGAGAAACAGAAAAATAATCTCACAATCAACGAAAATTGTTGTCGGTTTCAAATTTTTTGTAAACCAGGATAGGAACTTTCCTCCGCAACGTTCACTGTAGAATGTTACTAAACAGTCCAATTTGTTCCTCAAGAATGAAAAAAAGAGTGACAAATATATAGTTTACCAAAAATTCTGCAGCTCTTATAAATTTATGCAATACAGATTTCATGTGGGGAGATACATAACACGATACTGCACAACACACAAATGAGTTTCTCAGAATGAGAAACTATCCCACGGGGAACATGTTCATCGTTGATTTCCTGAACATGCCTGTCTAGGTTGTGACGTGCTAGTCTGTGTTTTTGTTTCTCCATGTCCCTTAGGCCATCGGGTTACAGAAAATTAAGGTTGAAACTGTTAGAGAAAAAGCATGAAAAACTTTCGTTGCGATCCGGTAAGATGGGATTCGATTGCTTAGCAATAAGAGATCATGTTTCGGTTATGGAATATTGATCCGATGTAACAGAAGAAATAGCTTGTCCTTTGACTAGAGTGTCGGGTCGAGCGAGTGTTCGAACTGTTGAACCAAGTTCAAAACAAACAGTTTGCATTCAAGTTCAAACTATTTTGAATAGTCACTGCACGGGCTGACACTCTACCTTTGACTATGAGAAAGTTAACAGATAAAATGAGAAATGTCTGAAAAACGGCTTCAAAATTTTCTATGCATTCACCAAATTCAGCAACAAATTCCTAATGCGGCGTAGCCGCACGCTCAGGCTGGCAGTTTCTCTTATTTTATGATTTTTCAAAAATTTCAAAAGTTTTTCAAATTTTCAGTGTCAAGAAGACAATTTCGAGAGTTGATGGACAAAATTCTAGCTCGAAATTTTCAGATTTAAGGAAGTTATGACGTTTTCAAGATCAGGCGAAAAATTGGTCCCTCGGAACGGGTTGGTCCCTCAAAAAAAAACGAATAGACAATTTCTATCGAGACGGATTAGCAGATGGTTGTTGTTGTTCCTCTGAACTCTGCTCCTAGGGAACCTGATCAGACTACAGACATTGAATCGAATTGTCATCATGGTCCGATCAAAAAACCAGCGCTCCTGGGGAATCTGATGTTTGTCTACAGTCCACCACCTGTTTTTTTGGTCGGACCGTCTGGGACAATGTCTGTAGTCTGATCAGGTTCCCCAGGAGCAGAGTTCGTCGGAACAACAACAACAACCTTCTGCTAATCCGTCTCAATCGTCTGTTCGTTTTTTGAGGGACCAACCCGTTCAGAGGAACGCATTTTTATAAGAAGAGAGATAAGATAAGAACTAAGTCAGGTTTGGACAGGGCATCGCTCAGGCATGATTCTAGACAGTTTTGCTAGATTAGGCATGGAGAAGGATTAGGTCAGGAATGCTTCAGAAACGCCCACCCACTAAACAAAACCTACATCAAAAAATTCAATACATCACCCAACGGCGATATGCCGAGTAGGTGCCTCGTGGTGAAAACAAACGGTTGCAGACAGAGCAACCAACTGCATAACACAAAAAAACTGCTATAGTTTTCGCAGAACAAGAAACACTTCCCCTGGGACCTGATGATTCTCCATATTTTGCTGTACATACATGTCTAGGTTGTGACGTGGAATGTTTCTCATTGTTAAATCATCAGAAATCTGATTCAGAATTTTGAATCCGCGTCAGATTAGAATAAACCTGCTCCGTAAAAATGAAAACCGAACTGTGAAACAGAAGAAAAACGGGATTGATATGTAGATAGGCTATCATTTTTGAGCAACAGAAACAACCTTTTTTTTAGATAATATCTCATGACTGAATTAGTTCTTATCTTTACCTTGTGAAACATGTCTAGTGAAACAGATTTTTAGTCAAACATTCGATAAAAACAAAAAGAAGAAGAGAAGAGGAAGCAGTGTTTTCGGACAAACTGAATAACATTTGGAGACATGTCCAGATGACTAACCTAGCAATTATGAACATACAGAGGAGTTTGTGTTCTGATTATCATGTCAGAGAGAGAGAGACAACGAATTTTGTGGCAGCTGGATAAACAGATACAAAGTTCTAGAAGGATGGAAAGAGAAATAGAAGCGAATTGAAGCAAGTTCCTGAAGTAGTTTCTAGTTTTGACAATGCGCCGTTTTAGAAATAACGTAACTGTGTTTTCTAACAAAATGTGACAGTTACTGGATTGATCACTTATTGTGAAAGCTTGTAAAAGAGGCAGAAATTTATTTGAAAATGATTTAATTTTATTTTGCTTCTTTTAATAAAACCAAGAAAAGAAAGAGGAAGACAGAAATCTAATTATTCTGAAACAGAGAAATATTTCACAAGTCACAAGGATTTAAATTTGCTGAGCCTTGGAAGATTGACTTGGATCACTAATAATCATAATCACCAAATGATGGAACAGAAAAAAAAATTCTAAATGTGAATACACACGAGTTCCCTGTTTCAATAAAGATTTACATTTGTCGAAGAGAATCGAAAGTTCGATAAGCTCGATACGGTATTTAATGTAGTGAAAGATTTTAATTGGCCGCTTCTTTTTCTTGGCGCATTATTTAATGAAGACACGTTTGAGAGTTACGACAATTGAAATTTTGGGTCAACGAGCTTCAGTGTTTCTCCGTTGAAAAAAATGAGCAGCCAATCTGCTTTTGCACAATGATCAAGATAATCGATGTGTACATAGTTTTTATTTTCGTAATTGGTCAATTTTTGTTGATGTCAAACGTTTCATTCAAAAATTTGCAGAGCTGCTCCCGCAAGAGTTTAAATTTGATGCCAAACACAGAATTCTAAATTACCTAAATTACATAAATCCTCATCAAAAACCATAATAATCGCATAAAAAAGATAATTAATTACGAAATTAATGGAGTTGGCGCCGTGCCAAGTGGCCGCATGCGGCCATGGGTCCCGCCACGACGCAGTCTACGGTAGCGGGTATGCGGAGATTTGAAAGGGAAAAAAGGGGGAAACACAACGGAAATGGGTAGAAAAGAGGAAAATGAACCGTTTTTCTTGGGAAAAAGGGCATTGGCGGGGTGATGCGAGAATAGAGGGGCATCAGGTCGTCAATAGCGGCATTCTAATGAGAAAAAACGAATAAGAATCCAAAAATCCATCAAATATTGTGCAGACACTGGGAACACGGAACGAGACCCGGACACCAATACACAAAACATTGCTGTTGCAGGACGGAAACTAAAAAGTGGGCATTTGGGAGAACAACTGACAATTGTGAAACAGAAAATTATCCATATACAGAATATGAATTTTGTGTGTTTGACAGTGATCTCAAAAACCGCATTCATGAGGTAAAACTGAGAATTTAAAAAAGATAAGCGGGTAAAGTTAAACGGGATCAGTGAAATGTGTTCAGAGCGTTTCTAAGCTCAAATTGAAACAGGCACAGAAAAAATGATGCCATTTCTAAAACTATCTTCTTATTTGTAAAAAAAATTAATACGATAGTTGATCAATAATTTTTTTTTCTAGAATTCCACAGCACCAAAATGCCCGATTGTAAAAAAGAAATGATTCTGCAAGAAATTGGTGAAAACGAAAAATTTAAAATCCAAGACAAATGGTGAATCAAAGAAATCTGTTTCAAACTTCTCAAATCAGTAGAATGAAACAGACAAGAAACGATAATAATGAGACAACGTTGTTGAGAAACTTTTGAAACCAAAGCACCGACAAGGTTCCGAAATTGGCTGGAATCCGTTGAAATTGCATTTGGATAGGTAACACGAAATTAGAGGAAGTGAAAACTACACTAGGAGCAAACTGATATTGCAGTGAGGAAACAGGAAAAAAAAACACGTTACTCACGGGAGAGTTGAGTAATGGCAAGATCATCTAGAAGAAAACAATAGAAATCAAAGTTAAAAAAGAAAATTGAGGAACTCAAGACAAAAGTATGAACAATATCAACAAGTCACTGTGAATAAGTAGCCTTTTAGAAACCAAAAAACTGAAAAACAACACTAATTTCATTCTTCTACATATTTCCTGTTTTTCTTCAATCTCATCAATGATCTATTCAATGCTCCTCATAATCAGCTCTTTTTCACATCACAAATCAGAGATCATTTGGATAAGATGGACTCAAAAAAACCAGTGAGATCAATTTGATGCCGAGACACTTCATTTCATGATCAGACGGATCAAATTTGGAGGAAAAAACAAAGAGTCATGGAGCAGATGATCTCATCTGGGAGAGAGGGAGGAGAGAGGAGAGTTCAAAAAGTGAAAAAGGAATTGGGAATGGATGAGTAATCACTGGGTGAAAAAAGGGGGAGATTCTGATTCTGATTGAGAAGGGGGCAGGGGTAGTGGACTTTTGATGATATTTTGGATGAGTGGAGATGTGGATAGAGCATATAAACTAATGGGGGAGTTGAAGACCGACCTCGTGGTTATATTTTGAAAACTTGAAATGGGACATTTGGAACAGCGAAACAAAACATTGATAAGTTCCATATCTAGAGGAAAACGGAAAATTTCAAAATTTGCAATTCTTCAGTGGTACAAAAAACAATTATTCAGAAATACTTCGCAAATTAGAAGACTTAGGGTT
>LR568726.1:0-11408 GCA_900536345.3 Caenorhabditis sp. 39 LS-2015
GATTGAATTGTAAACTGAGTAAAGGTAGAGTTGAAGGCTACTGCTTGACTGGTACAGTCTACAAAAATGAGAGTACCATATCGCCTTTAAAATTAAATTTCAAATCAAAACAAACTTACCAATCTGATATGACAATTTTACCAGTAAAAAGAAAGAGAATAAAAATAAAAAATCAGACATTTTTTTCAAATTTTTCTGTGAATCAAAAATTACTGAAATTGAAGAAAAAAAATCAGACGCTCTCCAGGCCACAGTTTATCAATCGATTTCAATCATAGTTGACGTCGATTCGCGGTCGCTGATAAGCTGATAACAGCACCCAACCCTTGAATTAATCGCTTCAACTTTCGCCCTTTCCACTCCGTCTCCGCACGTTTCTTTTTTTGGGAGTTTTTTTCGTTGAGATGAAATGTTTGTTTTGTGACTCAAAATGGCTTGCCAGGTGGCGAAGGTATGCAAAACAAATAGGGTTATACATGGTAGTGATAAGATGATAAGATAAAGGCGAACACATCATCTTCAAATTGAAATTAGAAAAGCGAAAACTGATGAAAATTGAGAAATGAGAAATTAGAAAGTAGAAGAAAGCAAATCCGATTATGGTGCAGGTGCGCTTTTTTCGAAATTTTTCAATTTCCCCGTAAATCGACATTTCCAGTTGGTCGATATCTTCCAAAAATGGATACTTCCCGTAAATCGACATTTTCCGTAAATCTACATTATCCTTCAAAATCGATCTTTTCAAAATTACGTAAATTTGATATTTTGATCTACGATAAATTTCGAAAATCATGATTTCATAACAAGACTCAGATGTCGATTTACGGCAGTTTTCAACATTTCCCGTAAATCGACATTCAGCGTAAAGTTACACTTTCTCGTAAAGCGCCACCTCTCGTAAATCCGATTATGGTGCAAATGCGCTCTATGCAAATTTAGATGTCGGCCTACTGAAGTTTTCGATTTTCCCCGTAAATCGACAGATCCCGTAAATCGATAAATCACGTAAATCCACACTTCCTCGTAAATCTACATCAAATTTCAAAATCGATATTTTCAAGATTACAAAAACATGATCTTTTGATCTACAATAAATTTTGAAAATCATGATTTCAAAACAAAACTCAGATGTCGATTTACGGCTATTTTCGACATTCCACTTAAATCGATAATTCCCTGTAAATCGACCCTTCCCGTCAGCAAAATCAAACTTCGCCCATAAAAGCACAGAAAACTGATCTTTTGATCGAGGTACAAAAATTTGAAAATTTTTGATATCGATAATGACATCAATTCCAACAACAAAACGTTCAAAAATGCAAAAAATTCATAGTCACACTACAAAATCGGCTTGTTTAGGGAAGTGGTAATGTCTGCGTCTCTCCGCTCTCCTCACTCTCTCATTCTTCCTTCTCTTATCAGTTTATTGGTTATCATTAGAACTAGAGAGCAAAGACATAGACGGGTGAAGAGAAACCATATATTTTTTGTGTGATTTGATTTTCGACTTTAATCGTATCATTTTCAACTAAAAACTGAGTAATTTTCAGTCATTTTTCACTCGCTGCACCATGTTCCGTGGCCAGCCTCCCAAAATGGAGACATTCTATCAGGTGCAGCAGGGAAACGGCGCGTTTTTCACGATACCCGTCAGGTATCAAGACTTGCGACCGTTTCAGGCGGACAGTGTGTTTGTGGTGTGAGTTTGCTTCGAAGCGTTTCGCTTCAAGACCCATTTTGTAGAGGGGCGTTTGATATGGTACTCCAGCGGCCTGTGGTTATCAAGAAAGTCATGCTTCCAGAGACTTTTGATGAGGAATCGAGGTGAGCCAGTGGCAATCAATCGATAATCGGCAATCAATTGATGATCAATCGATAACCAGTCAATGATCGATTGATTAGCGGTGATCGGTCAATAATCAATCGATAATCCATCGATAATTAGTTTATGATCTATTGATAATTGAAAATCAATCGATAATCAATCAATATTGCAAAACAGACGCGACTGGAAGCGTGCCCAACGCGAATTGTACTGTATGCTGCACATTGAGCACGAGAACGTCGTCAAACTGTACAGTGTGTTCACGCCGGTCCGAAATGTCCAAGAGATGACCGAGTTCTATGTGGTTCGAGAGTATATGAGTGGAACTATGAAATTGGTAAGTTTTATTGATTGGTTATCGATTGATTTTTCGTTTAGTTGACCGGACGGGTTTTGGGAAGTCATGATGTTGTGAAATCGGTGTTTTTCGATGTTTGCAAAGCGGTTCAGTACTTGCATAGTATGAATATCAGCCATCGGGTGAGTTATTGATTGGTTATTGATTATCGATTAGTTGACCTGATTGATTATTGATTTTTGCTGGTCAATATCGATTTTTTTTAAATTTTGGAGTATCGATTGATTAACCAGCTATTGATTCCCAATAGTCAAATCGATCGATAAATAATATATGTGAGTTATCGATTAGTTGCTAATCAATATCGATTTTCTAATTATCGACTATTTCACGATCGCTTATCGATTAGCTAGTCAATTATCGATTTTCAATGCTACATTGATCTATTCAATGTTGATTGATTTTTGAATATCGATTGATTCTTTTTTTTTGTTTATTGATAGTTTATCGATTGATTTTCGATCAATTATGATTTTCTGCTTATGGGTTAATTTTTCGATTATCGATTGATTATCCAAGTATCGATTTTTGTTAATTGATAGTTTTTCGAATTATTGATAAATTATCAATTGGTTTTCAGTCAGCATAGATTTTCTGATTATCGATCGATTTAGTGGATTAGATTATCGATTGATTCTTCAAAATTATCGATTTCTTTTCCAGGACCTCAAGCCGCAAAACATCCTCGTCCGCGAGCAAGGCGACGTGAAAATCTGCGATTTCGGCCATGCGAACTGGGAAGATCCTCGAGCCGACACCCCCTATTTCTGTCAAAGATACTATAGAGCACCGGAAATTATCGTTGAGACAAGTGACAGAAATCGGATAAGTGGTGAGTTCAGTGGAGCGAGTTTGCATCATTGTGTGTTTAGTGGACATCTGGTCGCTGGGCTGTATTCTGGCGGAACTTTTGACGGGAAGAGTGCTGTTTCCGGGCAAGGACTACATCGATCAGATCATGCAAATCGTTCGATTTCTCGGGAGCCCTGACCCGAATTTTTACCAGGTTATGAACGATTATGCACGGGATTTTCTGCTGCAACGAAGGATCGATCAGTGAGTGTCAAACAAAGTGGCGAGAGTGGCGGGGTCAGGCCACGCTTCTGGACTACGGTAACCTTCATTTTGGCTGTGCTACTTCGATAAAAACTGCTTTTTTCGGTTTTTTTCGCAAAAAGCTTTGAAAACAGTTCATTTTCATTGATTTCTCTTCTCTTTTGTCGGCCTAACTCTTTTCCCAAAACAAAACAAGTTACAACGGCAGAGAAGAGGAGAAATCAATGAAAATGAACTGTTTTCAAAGCTTTTTGAGAAAAAAACCAAAAAAAGCAGTTTTTATCGAAGTGGCACAGCCTAAACGACTGTTACTGTAATCTAAGAGCGTGGCGGGACCCTCGGGCGCACCAAAATTCCAAACTCCAATTTTCTTCAGAATCCCCATCCCACTGCCCCAACAGAGTCTGCCAAACGAGTATTTTCAAGGCGCGTTGAGTCAAGAGGCGGATCAATGCGATATGGCAAGAGATCTGCTGTTCCGGATGTTGGTCATCAATCCGGATTATCGGATTAATATCGAGATGGTACTCAAGCATCCGTATTTGGCGACCGTTTGGGATGGGACCGAGGAAGAGGTGAGCAAGAAAAGGCTGCGACGCGACCGCAGCGCCGACATTACGGAACGACGAAAAATTGAAACCTCATAATTTCTACCGGTTGCGAAATGTCGTGGCCTTGATTTTACAGTTTTCTTACCATATCGTTTCCAACCTGCGACATTTCGCAACCTCAAAAAATGTAGAAATTTCGAATTATCGTCAGTTGCAAAGTGTCGTGGTTCTCAGATTTGGATGGTTGCGAAACGTCGCAGCTTCGCATTTTTCAGGAAATTATGCAGCCACGACATTTCGCAACCTCAAAATTTCCAGAGGTTGCGAAACGTGGCTTCAAGTTTTTCAGTTGGGGTACCATGTCATTTCGCAACCACAACGATCACAATTCACACTTTCGAAGCCGCGACGTTTCGCAACCTCAAAATTTCCAGGGGTTGCGGAATGTCGTAGTTGCGATTGGTTTCAAACATGCCAGGGCATTCCACGACGTTTCGCAACCATGAAAAATTCATATTCTCAAACTTTCGAAGCCGCGACGTTTCGCAACCTCCCAATCAAATTTCCAGAGGTTGCAAAACGTCGTACCCCCACTTCAATATTTCCAACCAACCCTCAAAGTTGCGAAAACTCACCCGCAATAGCGCTCCAATGCAAAACCTCCAAATACCCCATATTTTCGTTGCAGGACCTGCCGATTCCGCCACGTGTCCTTCGCGATTTTTTCGAGTTTCAACCGTTCGTCGAGCCAGTTATGATGAAACGAGAGATTTTCGAAAAGTTGAAGAGTTTCGAGAACGAATGCGACATTTTCACCGGGACCAAGCAATGATACTGTCGTTTTTTGTGGGGGAAAAATGAATCCGGTGAAATGGAAATTTGAAGGAAAGGAAAAACAATCGACAATTTAGTGAAAACAACAAAAAACCGTAAAAAATGAAACAAATGAAACTTCAATCTTCAAACTCCATGCGCTGCTGGCAATGTTCCAGTGATTGCAGCGGCCCTGAAAAAATCGATAAATCAATCAATAATCAATCGATAATTGGGTTACAAGTAGTATTGAAGCCATTCTGCCGAGTAGTCCGTTTTTTCTGGTGGATTTGGATTTGGAATGGGATTTGAATATGGAATCAGTGCTGGAGTCGGAGCCGGACTTGGAGACGGAGAAGGCGTCCACTGATAAGACGACTGATAAGGTTGCTGATAAGCCGGTTGTTCCACGTGTTTCGGTTTCGGGATGAAACGGAACGGAGTCATGGGCGAAATATCGCCGAGTCGGATGCAGATCAGATGTTTCGCGTGCTCCACCGCCATCTCCGATCCTCGAATCACAAACATTTTCTCTGCGACAGGGATCGACGGATCACGTGAGAGTTCGCAGTGCGCTCCGCTTTCCGCGTTGATTTGACGGATCGATTCGCCGCCTCGTCCGATGACCAGGCCGCATTTCGAACTGGGAATGGTCATGCAGAAGATCTGGAAACAAAAGAAAATTGGAAAAATTGGAAAATTGAAGTAACGCACGTTAGCGGCCGAACTTTTGCAACAGAGAAACTCGGCCACGCTTGGGAGGGTCTCTTGAGGCGGAAATTTCCAGAGGGGGAAATTTTTGTCTCAAGACCTTTCACAACGTGGTCGAGTTAAACTGTCACAAATGTTCGGCCAAAGGGTATACACAAGTTAGAGATATTTCGCAACTGTAACGTTTCGCAACTCTTCAGTTTACAGGTTCTCCGATATTTCGCAACTCAAAACATCAAGACAATGATTTTTCGCCAGATATGTGTTAAGATTTGAAATTTGAAAGAAATTTCGAAAAAAAATTGTTTCGAGTTGCAAAACGTTACAGTCTCAGTTTCTAACTGTAACGTTTCGCAACTCAAAAGTTCTCTCTTCCGAATGAATCGTTCCCTCAATTTTCAAATCAAATCTCAATATTTGCTGCTAAATGATGGACGTCTTTAGTTGCGAAACGTCGGGGTGTCCAAAAACGTTCCAGGCCACCGTACCGTATTCCCTCCTTCATGATTGTTTCGATTCACAATCTCCCTGATGATATCAACCGCCATTGTCACACAATTCGGATGTCCGACGATGGCGATGGATCTCTCGCAGAGTCTGGCATCATCGGCTTCCAGAAACTGAATCTTGCACCCCGTTTCCGTGGCGATCTTGACGATGTTCGTGCCGCGCTGTCCGATGATTGCGCCGACTGTGCAACGTGGCACTTTGACAGTGATCGCCGTGGTTTCGGTTGATTCGTGGCCGTTTTTTGGCAGGTGGCAGTTGGCGATGAACGTTTTTACCATATCGACAACGTTTTTCACAGCGGCCGGCTGTCCTGTGATTCTCAGCGGCTTCGGTTCGTCGGTAAAGCGATTGGAGTCCTGGATGAGGTTGATGGAACAGGAGGAGAGTGCCTGAAGAGGAAAAATGCTCAAAACTGCGAGAAAACACCCATTTTTCGTGTATTACATGTTTAACGCCGATGTAGCCTCGGCGGGGGAAGAGTTTTTTCACAGTTCAGCCACCGTGCGAAACCTAGGCCAACCTAGTGTAGATTTACGGGAGGCGGCAAGAAACCGTTTCGTTTTTAAAGCGAAATTCGCCAATTTTCTCGCTTTTCATTGAATTTTTGTGTTTTTTCACTTTTTCTTCGCTCAATTAAACTAAAAATCTCGTTTGATTATTGATTGATTAAAATACCGGGAAAAGGCGAAATTCAGAGGAAATTTTCTGAAAATTTACAGAAACCTGAAAACCCCGATGAAAATTGAGCAAGGTCGAAATTTAATTGAGCAAAGAAAAAGTGAAAAAAACACACATTTCTATTTTAAAAAAAACGAGAAATTTGGCCGATTTCGCTTTAAAAACGGAGAAATTCCTTGCCGCCGTGCCGTAAATCTACACTAGGTTGGCCTAGGTTTCGCACGGTGAATAGTGACTGAACTCTGAAAAACACTCTTCCCCGGGCTACCTCGGCGTATAGTTCCAACCCTCAATTTCCGCATATGCGCTCCGTCCTTGCCAATTATCATTCCGCAAGCATGCGCCGGAATCATGAAATCCACAGTCACATTTTTCACCGAACCCGACTTCATTTGGTCCGCGCTGGCCATCGTCGTCTCGATGAGCTTTTTGGCGATCGGAACTTGATCCTGAAACTCATTTCCGTCGAAATTTCGGGTCTCGAAGCGAAATCTACCGAGAGGCCTTCAATTCTGCACGTTTTCCATCCGTTATTCGTTTGTTGCTTGTCGATTTGAACTTTACAACCGGTTTGGTTGTAAATCGAATAAAGGTTTGCTCCGGCACCACCAATTACTGGAAAAATCGATAATTATTGATTTTTTTTTCTTCAAAAAATCAATAAACCCACCCCATCCCACTAAATGATTCGGAATTTGCATGTACTCTTTGATGATTTCTTTGGCTCGTTTTGGAGGTGCAGAAGAGGCGGTGGAGTTGTCAGCTGCAAGAAATCGATGATTTGGAAAAGAAAAACCGATAATTTTGAAATTTTGAAAAAAAAATTAATTTTTTTTCGGAACTTAAAAAATCGATAATTCAAATCTTAAAAAATGAAATGTTCAAAATCATGAATTTCCGAACTGAAAAAATCAATAAATTAAAAACTGAAAAATCGATAATTTCGGAGTTTTTGAAAAATCGATTGCTTCAAACCTTAAAAACCCAATTTTTAATTATTTTTTTAATCGATAAATACGGAACTAAAAAATCTATAACTTAGAAATCGAAAAATCGATAATTCAAACTTCGAAAAGCAACATTTTGAAATATTGAAATTCGGAATTTTGAAATCGAGTAAAATCGATAATTCCAAAAAATCAATAATCCAAGAATCCACTGGAACCTCTCGTTTTCTACCCATTTTCTGCCAATTTAAACCTAAATTTTTCCATTTTTTCAAGTCCATCTTCTGGAGCCACCGGAAGCTACCGGAACCGCCGGAATCATACCATCTACAGTCACATTGTTCACCGAATCCGGCTTGATCCGGTCCGCGCTGGCCATCGTCGTCTCGATCAACTTTTTGGCGATCGGAACTTGACCCTGAAACTCATTTCCGTCGAAATTTCGGGTTTCGAAGCGAAATCTACCGAGAGGCCTTCAATACTGCACATTTTCCAGTCATTCTTCGTTTGTTGCTTGTCGATTTGAACTTTACAACCGGTTTCCTTGAAAATCGAATGAACTTTTACTCCGGCACTGCCAATTACTGGAAAAATCGATAATTATTGTTTTTTTTTTTTTTTTTAATTAAATCAATAAACTCACCCCATCCCACTAAATGATTCGGAATTTGCATATATTCTTTGATGACTCCTTCTTTGACTCCTTCAAAATTTCAAAAAATTTCAAAAATTTTCAAAAATCAATTTTTTTTTCGGAACTTAAAAAATCGATAATTTAAATCTTAAAAATATAATTTTGAAATGTTCAAAATCATGAATTTTCAAACTGGAAAAATCAATAATTTGAAAATTGAAAAATCGATAATTTCGGAGTTTTTAAAAAATCGATTTTTCAAACCTTAAAAACCCAATTTTTAATTTTTTTCAAAATCAATAATTACGGAACTAAAAAATCGATATTTTCAGAATCTAAAAAATCGATAAATTCGAACCTTGAAAAATCAATTTTAAAATTCAAAAAATCAATAATTCAAGAAATACCATCTACAGTCACATTGTTCACCGAATCCGGCTTCATCGGGACCGCGCTGGCCATCGTCGTCTCGATCAACTTTTTGGCGATCGGAACTTGACCCTGAAACTCATTTCCGTCGAATTTTCGGGTCTCGAAGCGAAATTTCTACCGGAAGGCCTTCAATAGAGCACATTTTCCATCCGTTCTCCGTTTGTTGGTTGTCGATTCGAACTTGACAACCGGTTTGATTGTAAATCGAATGAACGTTTGCTCCGGAACAGCCAATTACTGGAAAAATCGATAAATATCAACAAAAAAAAATCAATAAACCCACCCCATCCCACTAAGTGATTCGGAATTTGCATGTACTCTTTGATGATTTCTCTGGCTCGTTTTGGAGGTGCTGAAGAAGCGGTGGAGTTGTCAGCTGCAAGAAATCGGTGGTTTGAAAAAGAAAAACATCGATAAATAGTTTTGAAATTTCGAAAACAAAATTAATTCAAAAAATCTTTAAGTTTGAAGCCAAAAATTGATAATTTCGAAAAAAAAAACGATAATTTAAAATTTTTTTCAGAATCGAAAAAAAAGAAAAAAAAACTTCGGAACTTAAAAAATCAATAATTTGAACATTTAAAAATCGATAATTTTGAATCTTGAAAAACCAATTTTTTATTTTAAAAAATCGATAATTCAAATTTCAAAAAGCAACATTTTGAAATTTTGAAATTCGGAATTTCAAAATCAAAATCATCGATAATCTCAAAAATTCAAAAAAATCAATAATTTCTAAATTCAAAAAATTCAAAAAAAAAATCCATAAATTCAAAAAATCGATAATCCAAAAAAAAAACCCACGTTCATCTTTAAAATCCACTGGAAACTCTCGTTTTCTATCCATTTTTCGGGCTATTTGAATCTGAATTTTTCAATTTTTTCAAGTCCAAAATTTAACTTTCGGAGAAAAAAATCTATTATTTTTAGTACGAAAAACCGGTGTAAAACGGTCAGAATTAAAAAAAACAAAACAGGAAAAAATCGATAAAATCGAGGGAAAAAAATTAATTATCCAATTCCAATTAATCATGAGTTTTACAATTAAAAAAATGCGTTTCAAGTCAATTCCAAGAGAAAAAAAAAGAAACAATCGCAAAAATTCAAAAAAAAAAAACAGCGAGAGTAAACGGTGGGTACACGTAAAAACAGATGTGAAACGCAGAAAAATTTTGTGGAGATTTGGCGGGAAAATTACTAATTTTGAAATTGCCGATTTTGAATTTTGAACAAGAACATGGTAAATATATAATGAGTTTGTGGTGATTATGCGAGATATTATTGGGAGGGAATTTTTTTGAAAAATTGAAAAACTGAATATCCATTTCATAATCATATTATCGAGTTATTTCTTCTTTTTTTTGAATTTTTAGTCATTCCAAAAGGTGGCGACAAACGATTTGACGGCTTGTAGGTACTCGTCGGCGTCGATCTCCGGGCACACTTTTCGGGCGTCGGCGACGAATTGCGAATGGAGATCTTTGCTGGCCGAGGCGATTCGGTCCGGGTTGCGGACTTTGAAAAGGGCCAGAATTCCGGTGGCGATGTCACGGCGATGGTGGGGACACATGTAGACGCGCTGAAAAGAAGATGGTGGTGGTGAATAATTGAAAATGGACTTCATTAAAAACTCGACTCGTTCATTTGTACACGGCGTGTAAATCGAATCGCTTAAGCGTTGCAAAATTCAAACAACGTTTTTCGCGGGCAAAAGCGAGTGTAACCGTAATTTTATCATCGGAGCACACTTGCAACATTTCATAGGTAAACAAATTATTTCTTTGGCAATATTTCAGCCAAAAATGTCGAAAACCAGTATAATTCAGCCATGATTAATTGCTTACACACGGAATTCATCAGAATTCACCAATTTCCCCTCAAAAATTCGTCTTTCTGACTGATTTTTCAAAATATTTCGAAAAGAAAAATTTACGACACTCCGATATTCCGCAGCCGCTCCCTCTTTAGCAAAAGCGCGGGCGTTTGAACGTGAGTTTCTTTTTTTTCACACCGCGTTGTACACTGACATTAATTTTTGAACAAAGCCAGTATTATGCGTTCCTCAAATCGTAAAAGTTGCGATTCAAACGCAGAATGGCGTCCCGTCCCGCCACGAAAATGAAAAAAAAACTACGGTGGAAGGGGCGGCTAATATTACACGTTTCACGGCAAGGTAGCCCAGGGGAAGAGAAATTTGACTTAACGTAAAAGTTAGGCCACTCACGTAAATTTACATTTTAACACGTGAGTGGCCTAACTTAAAATTTCTCTTCCCTTGGGCTACCTTGCCGTGAAACGTGTAATATTCAAATTTTATTTCGAAATTACAGAAATTTTTCATTTTCGTGGCGGGACGCAATTCTGCGTTTGAATCGCAACTCTTACGATTTGAGGAACGCATAATATTTCACGAACTGCTAAACTGCTAATACGTTCAAATTCCCGCTTTTCATGCTAAACAAAGCACTTCGTAAAAACGGAATGTTGTAATTCTTGATTTGTTAGATTTTCCGTTTTTCTTTCACGATTTCAATAAAAATTTTGGGTAAAAACGATGTATTCTGTCGGTTTCACTGGTGAAACATCGAAAAATGAATTAGAATAAAAATAAATAAAAAATTTAGCCTATTTAAATATTACTGTTCTCTGACGATGCGCCCCCAATGGCAGAGTTTCTACTGGCCGGAAACTCTTCCATCTCCCGTTGGTCTCGCCACGAACAGTCTGCCCAAAAAAAAGCACGAGTTTCCAACTCGAACGCTTTTTGCGAGGGCAGCTCGCACGTGCAGGCGCGCGGGCGCCGGCCGATCTTATGCAGCGCTGTGTACCGACAAAAACCGGGATCGCGATGGCGCCTATACAATCCACTGCGCGGCGACGACCGCTCGCTCCC
>LR568733.1:0-28610 GCA_900536345.3 Caenorhabditis sp. 39 LS-2015
TTTCCTGTGTCTGGAGTACAGTGGTGGAGATTTTCATTATTGTCCCGCATATACAACAAGATGCGCGTCGACGACATCTTGTTCCTCAACATTTTCGCAGTTTTCGCAGTATCCATCAATGCTCTCCTGATATTTCTGATCATTTCCAAATCTCCAAAATCCTTTGGAACATACAAGTACCTCATGATCTACATTGCCGTATTCGAGTTGACCTACGCGGTCATGTATGTCCTAGAGAAACCGGTTAGCCACAGAGCGCATTTTTTTCTTCAAAGAAGCGGACTTTCAGGACGTTTTCACCAAATCTTCGGCGTTTTTAATATTCGTCAACCGCAAGAAATCCTACTTTCCATTGATTGTTTCGACGCTTCTCGATCTTCTTTTTGTTGGGTTTTATGGCATTTCCCTGGCTCTTCTTGCCATTCACTTCATCTACAGATATTTGGCGGTTAAAAAGTGCGTCATTTAAGATTGTCGTTTAGAATTTTCACATTTCCAGTCATCATTTACTCGAAACATTTCAAAACTGGAAACTCATTTTCTGGCTGTCGTTTCCGATTCTGAATGGAGCAGTTTGGATGTTTGCGGGTGGGGTCATTTTCAGGGCAAATGAGGACTCGCATCGGTTCATTAAGTATTATCCTCAAAAAAGCGCTCCATTTTAAAAACATAATTTTCTCAACAGGGCGCATTATGAGGTCTTGACACGATCGAATAATACAAAACTCGATGATTTGTATTATATGGGTCCGTTTTATTATCCTGTCAATAACAATGGAAAAGAGTATATTAATTGGAGAGCTTTTGGCGGATCAGCAATCCTTCTCACATTAATTGTATGTTGCATTGTTGTTGGAGGCGCAGAGTGCATCCAAATGTATCTTCTAGGGTCTCTCCTTTTTCACAATGTTCTTTTTCGGCTACAAGTGCTTCAGTGCAATGAGTCGACTTATCCCGGAAGGCACTGAATCTGAAAAGTTCCGCAGCATCCAATCTCAGTTATTCCGTGCACTGGTCTTCCAAACTCTGATTCCAGTATTCCTGATGCATATTCCGGCTTCTCTCATCTATGCGACCATATTTTTCAACTGTTCCACTGAAATCTTCGGGCAAACTTTGGGACTGACGATTGCTATGTACCCGGCACTCAACCCATTGCCAACTATTTTCATAGTTAAGAACTATCGGAATTCTCTGAAAAGTTAGTAATTTTAAAGTGTGAAAGTTGAAAAACGAGGTGCCAATCAGAACATTTTAGACTTCTTCTTCTGGATCCTCCGTCGTCCCTCGAACTCAGTTTCCGTTGCGTTGACGTCATAATCCAACAGAATAATGATACCTAACGCTACTTGTTATTTGTTTTCTGACCTAGTAATGAGTCATACTGTAGTGAAAGAAAACTACGAAAAACCATGTATTGTATCCCATTGTTTCCGCGAATGTTCCGCTGGTCTCACAATCAGAAAATATCAGTTGGAGGATGTACACCAAACAGTCCCTTCTTTTTGACATTGATAATGAGGTTTCAAATGCCCCAATTGTTCTAAAAAAAGCTAGCATCGCCACGTGTCAATGACGATGTTTCGTTGATCACTTGATTGTGAATTTCAAAGAAGAAATCACTTGAAAGACTCTTCCTCACTAATCCCAGTGTTGAACATAGTTTTTCCTGATTGTGAGCTACTGGGAATGTTGTCAATCCATGGGTGTGATAGTATCTCCTCTCCTCACACGCTACAAAGTGCATCGTCATCTGCTTTTTTTTGACTGCTGATTCTTCATGTCTCAAGCGACAACTACTATCCACCGTACATCTACCCGACACGTCCATTTTCACCATTGCAATGCATTGGAAGAGAATGATCCTCCACCGCCATCAGGACGTCACGTTCGCCGTTCGATTTTTTCATCTAGTACATATACGCAATCACTAATTCACTGAACTTACTCTACGCAACAGGGAGTTTGCTGGATGGTTCCTTTTATGAGCGAATCAGTTGTTTTCATATACTTTTTCATAATTATAAGAATGTGCCGTTTTTTAATTTCCTGTGTCTCGAGAGGTGGTAAAGATTTACATTATTGTCCACCATATACAACAAGATGCGTGTCGACGACATCTTGTTCCTCAATATATTCGCAGCATGCGCCGTCTCCATCAACGCTCTTCTGATCTTTTTGATCATTTTCAAATCTCCAAAGTCTCTTGGAACATACAAATATCTCATGATCTACATTGCCGTTTTCGAGTTGACCTACGCTGTTTTGTATGTGGTTGAGAAACCGGTTAGTCTTGGAACACTCTTGTTTCGTCTTATAATGAAGCACGTTTTTAGGACCTGTTCACCAAACTCTCGGCGTTTTTCATATTCGTCGACCGCAAAAAATCATATTTTCCATTAATTGTTTCGACGTTTCTCGAACTTCTTTATGTCGGGTTTTATGGAATTTCTATGGCACTTCTAGCCATTCACTTCATCTACCGATTCCTGGCAGTCAAAGAGTACGTCCTTTCGGAGTTTTCTGTAAAATTAGTTCATTTCCAGTCACCATCTACTCAAAACATTCCAAAATTGGAAACTCTTTCTCTGGATGTCATTTCCGATTCTGAATGGAGCAGCTTGGATGTTCGTGGGTGCGGTCATTTTTAGAGCAAATGAAGATTCGCATCGGTTCGTCAGGTATTATCCTTTCAAAACCGCTCGCTCTATTTCAAAAATATTATTTTTCTCAACAGGACGCATTATGAGGTCTTGACACGATCGAATGATACAAAACTCGATGATTTGTATTACATGGGTCCGTTTTATTATCCAGTCGATAAAAATGGGAAGGAGTATATCAATTGGAGAGCATATTGCGGGTCAGCAATTATTATGACATTCATTGTAAGTTGAAGTTGAGTTGGAAGTGCACTTTAATGAACAATATTTTCCAGGGTGTCTCCTTCTTCACAATTTTTCTCTTCGGCTACAAATGCTACAATGCCATGAGACAACTCATTTCGATCAGCTCAGAATCGGAAAAGTTCCGCAGCATCCAATCCCAGTTATTCCGAGCCCTGGTCTTTCAAACTCTGATTCCAGTGTTCCTGATGCATATTCCGGCAACTATCATCTATGCGACCATCTTTTTCAATTGTTCCACCGAAATCATCGGCCAAGCTACAGGACTCACGATTGCGTTGTACCCGGCACTAAACCCACTGCCAACTATGTTCATAGTTAAGAGCTATCGGAATTCTCTGAAAAGTTAGTCAGATTGAATTTTTTTTTCTCCCTTTCTCAAGAAAGTTGAATGTAAATTAAGTTTTTTTACCAAAAAAAAGAACACTTTCCTAAAAAAAGATTGCTAAGCATTCGGCTGCAAAATGTCCCGGAGCCGAAAAACGAGGTGTCAATCAGAACATTCCAGGTTTCTTCTTCTGGATTTTCCGTCGCTCCCCGAACGCAGTCGCTGACGACCAAGTCCAACAGAATAATCACATCTAGTTCACTCTTCTCATTTTGATTTTTTATTTTTCAAAACATATTGTGGAATAAAATAATGTGCTTGTGTGGTGTAATCGTTGAATGACTTGCTGAAGTGGAAGGGAAGATCGCTCTCACTCGAAACAGTACAGGGAGTTCATTGGATGGTTCTTCTCATATATTTTCATCATGATTATGTCACTTTTCCACTTCTCGTGTCTCGAGTACAGTTATGGAAAATATCATAGTCCCCGTGATCATACTCGTCACTCATACTTCTTAAGATACGACAACTTCGATCACACCTCGCCCTGGTATCCAACAATTTTTCTTGTATGTAGGGACTGTTATTTATGGCTGGATACTTTTTATGTTGGCTCCTCTCTCTCCCTCTCTACACTTTTGCAATTCGCTCTTTTGATTTAGAATACGCAATGACTAATCCACTGAACATACCCTTCGCAACTTTCACCGTACGGATCATATTGTTGCAGGAAGTTTATCAGATCGTTGTTATTATGAGCGCATCAGATGTTTTCAAATACGTCTTTCATGATTATAAGAACGTGACACTTTTTAATTTCCTGTGTCTCGCCTCGAGATTCACATCGTCGTCACTCGCATTCATCAAGATGCGCGTCGACGACATCTTGTTTCTCAACCTTTGCGCAGTGTTCGCCGTCTCCATCAATGCTCTTTTGATGTTTCTGATCATTTTTAAATCTCCTAAGACTCTCGGCTCCTATAAATACCTCATGATCTACATTGCCTTCTTCGAGTTAACCTATGCGATTCTCTATGTTTTGGAGAAACCTGTAAGTCGCAGTGTAGAGCGGGTTGCACTTACAATCTCACCGGTTCTAGGACCTGTTCACCAAAAAATCTGCCTTTTTCTTGGTAACCAACTGGAAGAAATCCATCTTTCCAAAGTTTACATCTTGAATTCTCGGTTGTAAGTTTCCTCCAGTACAATGCTCCACAATAACATAATCGTTAGTGCTATTTGTTGGCTTCTTCGGCATCTCTATTGCAATTCTGGCCCTTCACTTCATCTACAGATTCTTGAGTATCACAGGGTAAGTGCTTATTTCTACAGTAACCTCTCCACAGTTAACCATAACTTTCTCAATTTCAGAAGTCCCCTCAGCTAGAAATCCGCGTACATTCGCGCATGCCTGCGGATTTTCGCATGGGTCGCGCAGGCCTGCGATGGCTCTGCAGGCCTGCACGAAGCATGCGTACTTCACGCGGGCGTGCGCCAAAAATGCGGACGGCTGCAGGCATGCGCGAAAGATGCTGTTTCAGTTTGAATCAGTAACGTTTATTGATTTTCATTCTCGCTTTTCTTCGTTTTCGAGAGCGATTCTCACATTTCTACCGTCTTATTGAGCTTTTTTTGCAAAGAAGGTTTTTTTATTCAACATTACAGCTTATTTTCTTCAGGAATTGGCATTTATTTTCTATAAAGACAGGCGAAAATATTACACTGGACACTATTTTCTTCTCAAGGTATTTTTAGTTTCCTTATACCCTTTTCAGAAAATTTGTCAAAATTATTTTTGTATTTTCAAAACGGAATGACAAGGTCAAAAATCTACCACCTAGGTGAGTGAAACATAAAAAACCATAAGTATAGCAATTTTCAGAAGTTTCGCCACTAATACGTCTTCATCAGTGCCTATTTCACTATATTTATGCTGTACTTCATTATCCGGAAGAGCTATCACTATTGAGCAACACGGACATCACATGCACTATTCAATTTTTGTGTTAATTCTTGAATAAAAATGTATTTTTTCTATTCGAAATTGTTGCAAGCGCACGCGTGCGCCAGAAGAGCCGTCTAGGCGGATCCGCACGCTTCCCGCATCGTTCGCGCAGGGAAGCGGCACGCGTGCGCCTTTTGGCGCGCGCAGGAGTGCGCCAATGTACGCGGATTTGAAGCTGAGTCATTTGCAGGCCTTCCACCAATCGTACAACCTCGCGTTCCACATGTTCACCCACGAAGACCACAAACCGTTCACTTGCCACGTGTGTTCCAAGGGATTCTGCCGTAACTTTGACCTGAAAAAGCACCTTCGCAAGATGCATTCCACCTCTTTACCCGAACCGCCACTCACTCCATAAAACCGTTTCCTTTTCTTCTTTCATCCGTTCCGCCGCTCAGTAAATCCGCAAAAAACAGAACCGAGACAAGGCTGAATGAAACTTGCGCGCGCTCGTTTCCTCGACCATTTTTATTAGTTTCATGTTCACGCGTCGATGAGCGCGTGGAAGTATGCGGGTACGGTAAGGCAGGAGGAGCAGTACTGTCTCCTGCTACCTGCTGCTTCCCAAAATGACATTAGTCGCGGGGCGTTGAACACAAAAAAGTGACAAAGCAAAGAGAGGGGAGACCTCGACCCACTCGTTCGCTTTTCGACATGAACAGCATTATATGGAACTTTATATGTCAGAAGAAACCGTATACAAGGTGGATGAAACTTAAAATATTTACAAAGTGGACATTATGCATCTCATGCCACAGTATTTATCACAAACAACACTTCAATATTTACAAAATGTGCACACATCCGTCCGCCTCTTATTGTCCGTTAGCCGTGTCTGAGAACCGCGTCTTGTAGTACCTGAAATTAAGGCGTTGTCTTCGAGATATATTCATTTCCCAACTTCTTGATAAGCGAATCTAACGAGTATTTTCTCTCAAAGAAGTCTGTCAACGGAGCTTCTGCCATAACTGAGGCAAGGATCTGTTCGAGATTCACTCTCCACTCATCATCAGCCATACTGAAACAAGGAAAGTGTATTCTTTATCAATCTGTCATTCTGGCTTATCTACCACGTCTGCATATCTCCGATTCGCTTCCTCTGCACCTCAATCGGGTCGACCTTCTTGTCCTCTTCGAACTCTTCGTCCTGCTCTCCTTCTTCTTCTTCTGACGGCTTCAGTGTTTCGTCCAGATCCTGCATGGCATCTGCAATTTGCGCTTCCAGCTTTGCCTGAAGTTCTCGATGCGTCTCGCCGAGTTGAAGAAGAAGTGTTCCGGTGACTGCGAGACTGTGGAATACTGACTGCTCTGTCTCTTTTCCACTCAACAAGTCGTAGAACGTCTTCCAAAGTTGAATGAACTGGATCTGAAAATTCAAGAGATGACTACCACTCATCAAGTTCCGCGAACCTGGCTCATTGCGGGGAGCATCTTCATCTCTAATTTCGTCGATGACGAATCTGGAGATGACAATGCCTTTTTTCGGAGTTGCTTCATCTTCTCAATCGATTCGTCGACAACAGAATAAGACTCTGAAATAGAGAACAGTTAGTTTCGGTTGTGGAACAAGCAGGTAAGTATTGTTAAATCACTCTCACCCTCACTTGCGACATCAGCCACTTGAATTCGATCGTTCTCATTCTCAGAAGGACAGGATCCAATAGACTTCGATGCGATTAGGTCGATGAGAGACTCGGCGTCAGATGCTCTCTCTTCGACGTTGGCATTCACTAGAACTGCACTCGAAGTGCTGCATCTTGTCTGAAAACTTGATTTGAGTTTATTGCAGTAGAATAATGTGAATACCCTCAAGGAATCTGCAAGGTTCTGATCGGAAGAACGACGAGGAATATCGATTGAGCTGGATCGGTGATCGAGTCGCGATACCGCAGTTTTCTTCGGCGTTCCCAGAAGATCTGTCGCTTCCATCGCAAGCTCTGGCTCTCCCTCTTTGCTCTCCTCCGAGTTCTCTTCATTCAGATCCAATCCATCCAAATCTGACATATTGAATGCAGGTGGCAAGTGACATTTGTAGAACAACGCAAGCTTTTCTGTGGCTTCTCCTCGCAAAAGAATCGAAAGATTGATGGCAAGGTCACGGAAAGTGAGCAGCCCATTGTCAGAAATGTCGAGGAGACGGAAGATGCGGATCACGAAAATGCTGGTAGTCGGCCAAGGTAGAAGACGTGGAAAGACTTCCGCAAAAAGGTCGTAGTCCAATCTGATATTGGTTCATCATCAAAATGTTTAATTTCAGTCAGTTTCCTACCGATACTGTGACTGTGCACAGGGATCCGGACGTGGTCGCTCTGTCACTGCTGCCATTTTCCCTCTCGCCGACACTCCCAGCCGATGCCTCCAGGACAGTAAGTGCTCTTCCTGCAAAAATGAATGACGTGAAAAGGATGAAAGTTCAAGAGATCGGAGATAACGAAGGTGTGGACTGGTCGGAGATAGCTGCTTCTATTGTTCTAATCAAATCGGATAAACCTTTCGCTATCCGATATTTTTCCATAATCACATCTTTTCTCGCTGCTTGGACTTATTCCTTACCTTGACTCTCATGAATGACGTTTACGGGGTCGGGAAAGGCCGATTTCCGATTTTCCGTAAGATCGCATCCGATAATAAGCCGCAGTTCATTCGAACCCAGCGAACGGAGAACTTTCCTTCTAGTTTTCAGTAAATGAACTGACAATGGCTAGCAGGTTGAACTTTGAACATCTAATTCCCTCTGATTTTTGAAACAGTTCCTTCTTCTGATAATCTACCATCTCGGACTGTATCCTTTTCGTCCATTTCTTCTATTTATAAGTGTCCTTACTGACCTAATTATCGCGCTTCAACATGTCTAAAGTCTCCAGAAAAGTACAATCGTTTGCTTATCACACGACGAAAAAACGCGAGTCTCCGATCCGGCTGTTGTCTCTTCTCTCCACACTTTCACTGCGTGTGACCCGTATTCTCCACGGCAACAATGCGTTCCCGGCCCGTCATTCAGTTCGTTCTATTCATGTTTTGCCTCAACTCGTTCCTCTTACTCGTTGCTGCGTGCATGAAAACCATTCCGGCCGAAACGGTCAGCATCGCGGGCACCCTCAATGATAACGGGCCTCTTCTACGATTGCCTGTCCCTCAGAGTGACTATTCGGCTCATCTCAAACAGTTCCGAGCTGCCAAACTGTTCAGATCGCCTACGGCCGAAGTAGGTGTCGCAGCCTCTGCTGCTTCCGCGTCTAGTGTTGAAACTACGGATACAGGCTCAATAGCCAGAGTTTCACACAGAGAAACCGTTCAGAAGAGTGCTAAATTGTTCGCAGCTAAAACCGAAACAATCAGTGAAACTCCAAGCAAAGAAGTGGTGGATCCTGTCGAAGAATCGACCGTTTCAAATCGAGATGATAACAATGTCCACGATGATCGAGATTTGTTCGAAGCTTTGCAGGTTGAGAAACCAGGTATGAACACTAGGAAAATTGAAACTGAGATGACAGTGATGTTCAGATATCTGTGGAACATGTCCATCTCTTTGGATGAAGAACGACGCAGAGATGAAGGAGGTGTGCTCCAACCACGAGTCCGTGTCTACATTCTTCTCGATGACTATGGACAAGCGAGACGCAAAGAACATTGTGGACAACAGCGATTTGAAGGAGTGCACCAGGACAGTCACATGCTCCGAGCCACACATGCTCATCAAGTAAACCGTCTCCCCACAATTAAACAAATAACAACTGTTCTTCAGATGGTATGAATCCGAGCTCTGCGACGTCCACGCTCCTTCCACCGGTTCTCTGGTCTCTGATACCTCGAATACGTTCGTCTACAAGTGCAACGGCACCCACTGGTCAATGCACGGATTCCCACTCACTAGTGTTGTGTGTGCCATTAGTTCTAACTAGATCCCATTCTCCCCCAGGGAGTTCCACTTTTTCCCACTTCGTACAACTTTCGGGTCTTTTTTCTCCGTCTCTCAATAAAAATAACTTACTTTCACAACATTATACAACGCCTCCAGTTCTTCGGTGCTGAACCGACAGTCTTTTCCGATGCTCTTGATGATGCTTCTCATCTGGTTGTCCTCCAAGTTTTGAACCACTTTCAATCGATTCTTCAGGCGGAGAGACTCGATGTGTTCATTAGTGAAGCAATAACCAAAGTTCTGATACGACTTTGCCAGCAGATCTCCGATAGGAATCTGAAAATAGTTGTCAGTTCTGATAAAAAGACAGTTCCCTTACTTTCGGGAATGTTCTCGTCGTCTCAGTTCCCATGAAACTCATAACCGTAGAAGCGGCCTCCTCGAGATCGGACAGGATGGTCGTCCCAAGTGTCACTGACGATGGCTTCCGCTCAATCCCATTGTCGCCTTCGTAGATGCTCTCGGTGTACTTGGCTAAGTTCATCAGAATCTCTCCGTCGTCGTGGGACTCGCAAATGATATTCTCGTTCTGCTTCAGCATTTCAAGTGCAACTTGGAACATGAGCTGAAAGAAGGAAACAATAACAGAAACAACTCAACGCCTTCTGACTCACCCTTGCACCTTCAAAGAAGAATAAATCGAGAATGCGAACAGCGGCGTCAAACTTGATAGCAGAAAGGAAGACAGTGAGGAACCAAGAAAGAGCGACCATATCTTCCAGTCCCAGATGCGTTAATTTTGCTCCAACGCTGGGAAGTAGTCGTTCAACGAGTTCCGAGAAGACGCCTTGGTCCACCAGAGCTCCGACCACTTTCGTGTTGTAGTAATCAGGAAGAAGACGTTCACAAACTGCGACTAACAACCAGAATGCTTCTTCCTCCTTCGTGAAGAGAAGAAGAACCGAGCCGACTATGTTCATCGCTTGGCAGTATCCTATATTCGGATTTCTAAACGCATACGCTGTGAGAATTCGTCTGAGGGCATCTATTCCGGGTCCTTTTTGGAATGCAGGGTGTTCGGGAAGGCTTCTGTGCAAGTCTCTCTCGATTTCTTCCAGTGCAACACTGTAGACTCCTTGGTTCTTGTGCAGCAACTCTTTATAGTATCCCGGGTTCAGTGCCATTTCAGCGGCAGCTCCTGAGCATACCATCCATATCTGGCCTCTTTGTTGAAGGGGAACTCCTTCGAGAAGAAGACGATGAAGCTCGACGGTTTGGTACATGCAGACTCCGCTACCGTACTCCTGCAAGTACTTGTTCCATTTCTCTCTACATTTATCCGATGCGTCTGCTCCAAATGGATACTTTTCGATAAGCGGGGCATCCCAGATGATGTTATCAAACGAAGAGCTTGAAGAAGACGTTGACTGAAAATAATATTTCAAGCAAGAAGAGAGTAGTAATAGCTTACACTCCGACTCCTCATAGCGTCCGCTTTGGCCTTTTCCATCGTCCGTTCAATCTTCCCTCGTTCCAAGAAAACAGTGAGTTTCGACTGAACTCGATCTCTATCCGGAACAGCCGAAAAGATTACGGTAGAACCGTTGCGGAGGCAGAGAAGAACACCTTGTGTTGTTTGACTTGAGGACACAGGGGAGCACTCCTCGACTGATGTCACCTCTATCAACGGAATCACAATAGAAACAAGTCTCTGGGTCTATAAAGAGAAAGTTAATCGAAATGTAGACAAAACGATTAAGCTTACTCGACTAGCAAAGCACACAAAGTTCGGCGAAACAAACAGTTTTCCAGGAACATGTCGTCGATCATACGGGGTAAAGAGTCGGCAGTCTGTGTCTCCGTCGAGTTTCTCCATCAGCGGAAGATTGAATTGACATCTGCAAAGAGTCTATGAAATGTCCTTCCTTATTTCGTTTCAAATTCCAAATTTGCCATCTGTTTTCTGTTCAACCAGATCAAACTCTCCTTCTCATGACTTCTTAGCACTGACTCCTCCAACACAACACGACTTATACGCCTAACCAGCCGGCGTCCCAACCTTGAAACGACTGCACTTTCCCTCTTTTTGACTTTCTCTCTCCCTCGCCTTCTTCAGTATCATTCCCGGAGTACCCCCTCCCTCAAGAATACAAATCTGATCTAATCTACATACGTTCCTTCCGCTGACAATATAAGGTCATCTCACCTCGTCTCATCCCATATTACACATCAAATCCCGACGGGGGCACTTTCTTTCTCGCGGCATGAGATCCCTAAAGTCTCTGCGCCCTCCGCCAATCGTATATTCTTTCGAAACGATTAGCACTTCATCAAATGTTGCCCGATCCCATTCGAATCATCTGCCATGTGCCCCGACCCCACGATTCCTCGCCTTCTCATGTCAATTTGTTTATTTTTCGTCTCAACCCGGCGTGTTTTCTCAAAAATCAATACGAAGAACTAACAAGTTATCTCGTTTTGTGATCAGGCCCAAACCGGAAACTGCGCAATTCCGTCTCATTATTTTCGGCTTATATTTTGCGTTCTTGAGAGTTTTTTGTTTCTTTCAGACACCAGATGCAGTCTCAGAAGTCGGGTTCCTTCGAGGACTTCTCGGGGCAAGTGGTGATTTACACAGAAGTGGGAAATGCGAAATGCGCCAAGGGCCGGGACCTGTTGCATCGGGAACGAATTCCCTACACCGATGTGTCACTGGATTCGTTCCCTCAGGTGGGCATTCAGTTGATGACGAATCAGCGGCCAAGTCAATCGAACAATGGAGTCGATGATTAGTAATCAGACGGAAGACGTTTCGGCCTATTTTCAGCATACACAAGAAATATTCGACAGAACGGGCACGGCAGTGCTGCCGCAGATATTCTTCAATAACATCTACATCGGACACGAGACGGATCTCGAAAGAGTGGTAAACTACAGTAATCCTCTCTGAATTACATTTGTGCAATTTTAAGATTGGTGAGAAGAACAAGTGGGAGAGTCTGATCGAGCACGTCCGTCGAGAGAAGTGCACCAACGGACCAATCGTGCCGCACCCGATGAATGCGATCGGGTTCGAAGAGTATGACCCCGAGAACAACAACAAATGCGAAGAGGTGCTTTGGGTTCCCGACGAGTACAGCAAACTAGTTCGCGACATGAAGAACGCACAACTCATCAAAAATAATCGCGTCGGTGATCTGCGTTTCCAGGGGAACACACAGTGAAAACGAATTCGTTGCAGGTCAAGCTGACGGTTTACCGAAACTCTTTCAAAGGCGAGCAACTCATCGAATGGCTCATGCGGCAACGAGGAATCAGTAAGTTCGCGGGGCATCGTATTTGAGTTTTATGGTCCATAAACGCGCCGGAAACTGCCACGGACTACTGCAAAAACGCGCTGAAATTGTCCCGAGAGCGAACGTTTCGTGTCCTTGAACTAGCGCGTTTCTCGCAGTTTTAGCGTTTAGGCTTTCTCTTTACTTTTGTTTCAGTAGAGTAGGTTAGAAGAAGAAGTACCCACAGCCAAAAGTAGAGAGACACAAAACACACTCCAATCAGCAGTTTTATCAATTCTTTTTCGCTCTCTCTCTCGCCGACGTCTTCTCACTCTTCTTTCCCCTCGCCGGTCGTCATCAGAAATAACAACGAATCAGTTCGAATCAGTCAACTCGACTTGACTTGTTCCCTTCTATTCACATCTCTATTCCTTGTAAACTCTGCGGCATTCCCTTCAAAATGGATTCGCAACGTCGCAAGAAGTCCGGTGTGCAACGAAAAATGTCGCATCTAGACAACTTCGATCGTTTTATACTCGAACAACTAGCCGAGAGGTCTTGGCAACTGGAATACGAATCGGACCCCGAAGGCAACGAGTGGAAAGAGCTCTGCTTCGACGACTCCATTGCCACCCCGTACTACAAAAACTCACCCTTTCATTTCGGTATACACAAAAGTTCCTTGGGTCGTTCATGTTAGACTATTTGCATATTTGTAGAAAGAAAGAACCGAAAAAATAAACAATGGGTCACACGCGTTGTGACTGTGTCATCGAACAACGAATACGTTTGCAGAACGCAGCGAAGCGCTCGAAATCGGCCAGGAACTGATCGATCGGCACGTCGGACAACAGACTTCCAAGGAAGCCGGGATGACATTCAGTCCGGACAGGTTTGAAAAATATCAGGTGTCGAAATATAATTGATAGTGGCAAGTTATAGATACTATCAGTTGGTTGAAGACGACGAAAACAAGCCACTGAATTCGTCAACAACTGGAGAAGATGAGGAGAAAAGGGAAAGTGTTCCGGTGGCTGCGTGCAATGAAAAGTTCATCAGACTTCTGAAGCCAGTGTACGATGAAATCCTGGCAGATGATAACCGAGTAAGCGAAAGCCAGTCATTGACACTATAAATCCCTTCTTCCAGTCGATAATCTACGGAGGTCTCTCCACAAATGACAACTTCACTCGCTACCTCCAGTTCGCCCGGGAACTTAATCAAGTAACTTTCGAAGACTCGACTGCAGATGAGCGACTTACGTTCTTTATCAACATCTACAACATAATGTTGATTCACATTACTCTAAAACACGGTCCGCCAATCGGAATTTGGCAGAGAAGAAAGGTTGATTTGGCAGGGTTTCCAATTATCAAACGAGTTTCATTCTAGCTTGTGAACGGCACTTACTACCTGATCGGAGGTCACAGATATGCTCTTCACTCGATCATCAACGGAATCCTCCGTGCTAATCGGAAAGGACCGGGTATGCTTTGGAAAGCATTTGGGAAGCAAGATGGCCGGCTGCCGTTTTCCTGCCCTTCGTGCGATCCTCTGATTCATTTTGCACTCTGCTCCGGATCAAAGACCACTTCTCCATTGAGACTGTACCAAACTAAGGTAACACTTGACTAATGTTCGCTAACAGTTGGAATCTTCAGACGATTCATCAAGACCTTCGAGCAAATGCCCGCCAAACGCTCATCAACGGCGACAAGTTCCTCCGCGTTGACATTAAGAAGAACGTGATTCATCTGGGAAAGACGTTCAAATGGTTTTCAGAAGACTTCGGAGGCACAACTGAGAAGATCCTCACATGGATTCTGGACGTGCTTGATGGAGACGAAAGTGATAAGAAAGAGAACTTGCAAAAGTTGTTTTTCACTGGCGAGTACTCCATCGAGTACATTCCCTTCGACTGGTCAACAAACGGTCGAATGGACGAAAAAGAGCAAGAAATCAAGAAGGAGATCAATGTCACAGCATAGTATTATAAATAGCTTTTGGGCGTTTCGCTTTTTGTAAAGTTTTTGTACGTTTGAACTTCGAAATGTTTGAATAAACTTTGTACTTTTTCACTGATCAAACTTCAATTTGAAAAGACCCACCTGTAGGCGTCGCTGCGGTATCTTGCGTCCAGGTCTCGTTTGAGGAATGACGCCTTCGTCTTGACGGTCCTTCGCTGCTCGCTCTCCATGAGCATCTTTCGACGGAGCGAACTGTCTTCACAGAAACCTTCTTCCTCGATTAATCTGAAAAAGATGATCATGAGAGATTTGCATTTAAAAAAGTATTTTCAAAACTAAAACAAACATTCTTCCCAGGAGCATAATTTTGACAGTATCCCATTTTTTTGAAATGAAAAAAACTCACTGTTTCATTGCGATATTTGCTAACTGTGAAGCGAGCTGATACGTCTCTTCAAAGTTTAGGAACATTGAAAAGCTAAACTTTTTTTCTTCTTTCGTTACGACTAGCATACTTTGAGGGAACAGAAGGGAGGATACGCGCTCGAGCCGCTAAAAACAGATATTTGGAAAAGCCCTCGCAAAAACAAATATACCACGATATCTGTCCATTTCAGCTTGATCCTTGTTTCATTTCCCATAATAAACGAGTAGAAGCAGAGGAAATTGACAGAGAGGAACAGATCTCCTTGCGTCGGCACTTTTCCTTTCCAATTGCAACATTTATAATCTGTAATTGGGCACTTTGAGCGTTTTTTTATTGGAAAAACTCACAATTGACCAGTTTCTCATCGGGAGGGATCGAGAATATTTTGTGAAACTTTTCCAGGCAAGACCTTGTGGATACTGAATCGAGTTCCTCTGAAACACTCAGCGTTTAGCAAATTTTAAGAGAAAACGATCTGATTCTCACCTGAATACGGAGCTATCACTTCTTCTGAATTATTCGCTAGACTTTCTACTTTTGTTGTCACGTATCGTCGAACATCCTTCTCAAACTGGAGAGGTTCTACTGCGGGAATGATGGTGTCTTCAATGAATTTCCAGTGCTCATTGATTTCTTTGAGCTCCACGGCTACTGCTAGCACTGGAACAATCAGTTTTTCTCGAATGAAATTGAAAATGTTCACTGACCAACAGAAATATGCACATCCTCATTATCAAAGTCGTAGATAATCCGATAGGGCGGCGGTCGAGTGTCGAACACGGAATCGATGGTGGCGACGAGGAGAGACGAGAATCCGCGCGTCCCGTGTCCTTTTCGTCGTTGCAATTTAAAGTATCTGCTTGTTTTTTCGCATGACCTGCAAGAAAACAAAACTGTTTACGGTTTTCGAATTGTTTTTGCTACCAAAAGGACTGCGCCAGTATCAAATGCTCCGGCTTTACCCACACCATAGAACTCTGAAAAAATCAGATGAATGATCCTTTGATATCGACCGACAGAAATTAGAAAACAACAAAACGGAAGACAGGCCGGGCAGGACAGTTTAAAGTCTCGACGGTCTCGTTTTCAATCGACAGAATCGATTTGTCTATTACAGGGCGACGCGAGAAGGGTCGCAACGAGCGAGGAGCAGACATTCAGAGGGCAAACAAGCGAATGGGAGCGAAGGACTGAAAGAGGAGCAAAAGCTGTTCAATTTGGAAAGAGAAGCCATGTGCTTTCTGCCAATTTTTGTTTGTTTCTTCTTGCTTGAAAACCGGTTTGCAAGAAATTTGTTTCGTCGAAAAAGCTGCAAGTGTGCTCTATTGAGAATTCTCCTAATTTTTTTTTTGAAAACGGGTTCTATTTTTCCCGATATATCCTATGAATCATTGCGATTAAAAGCGTTATCATTAGCAATTCCTATCATTTTCGAGAAAAAAGTTGAACATTCATTTGACAAATGCGGCGAAACTACAGCTGAATGGCACTTCCGGGTATTAGACCCTTTTCTGATCGCCAAACTAGCCGCTATTGTGTTCGTTTGTCGCAGAACTCTGAGCAATGCCCGAATTCTCGAACAACAGCCATTTTCCTATAGAAATGGGGGAGTTGTCAGTTTAAAACTGCTTCCAGTGCATTTCATTAAACTCGATTCCCATTCGTGTCTGTCATCAATTCCCAAATGATCATTGCCACGTTTATCGATATCATTATACAGTTCGCTTTGAATATGAATTAGTCGAGTCAACAAATGAATTCATTCACCAAAATGTGGATAAATATGGGGGAAGTTGCGGGGGAGAACGGACCAGTGACACGAGAGAGAAACGAAAGTCTAATCACGGCGAATACTGTGTCTCGTGGATTCTTCTTATTTCCGTCCGATTCTCATCAGCGTTCCCAAGTTGCAGCTTTCGCAGGGAACCTGTCCCTCGCTAGGAAACTGCACGTAGTCCTGCTGCTGAGCCATCTGTCTCTTGCCGATTCGCATCATGTTCGACAAACTTCCCCTTTTCAATGCCTGGTAGGGACGTGTGTTTCTGTAATGAGAGAGGCTAGGATTTCTTTGGTTAGGAGCTTTTTAACTTACTCTCCGTCGCGCTCGTAGGCGGATCCGATCACAGTGAATACGACGAGCAGAAGGCAGAAGACAAGTGCCGACTTTCCGAGCATTTTTGATGACTGAAAGTCGAGTCTGTTTTGCGAGAATTCTCTCGAAATGCCATCTTCGCTGCACCGCTCCTCTTTTATACCACAATTATTATAGTGGGTCGGGCGGAGAAACGTAAAATAAATTGAGTTGTGGGCAGTAATTATTTGACGCCCATTATGTGTCTTTTCCAATTAAGTGCGAACTTAAACGTCATTTTCTATCAGTTATAATGAGCGTTTCTGTAAATAAAAATATAAAAAAGTGCGATGAGCTCATGCGCCAAACCAGCAAGTTTGGTATTGCAATAGAGCCGGGGAATGAAGAAACAAGTGAACCCTCTTTCTCCAAATACACCCCTTCCTTCCGGTTCTCCCTCCTGAAAAACATAGGAACGTCATTCCAGATGTCGGTCATCAATCGTGTCGAGCGCATTCTAGAGGGTTTCGACCCGGTGAGCCACGGACTCGACGAGCAATTCGTTCTGACCAAGTTGACGGCGATGAAAGGTTGCGGATGTAAGGTGCCCCGCGACGTGCTCCTTCAGTTGTTGCAGACATTCAAGACGGATCTCGTCATCAACAATGACGAAGTTGGTAAGGAAGACGATTGGTTGCCATACCAGTCAGTGTACAACTTTGCTCAGACATCGGCCTCGACAGCTGTGTCATCCCACTTCGTCACCCGGGACTTCGCCTCGTTCAGACCACCGACTTCTTCTATCCACTTGTCGATGATCCGTACATTATGGGTCGTGTCACTTGCTGCAACGTGCTCTCCGATCTGTACGCTATGGGAGTCTCCGACTGCGACAACATGCTCATGCTCCTCGGAGTGGCCATTGATCTGAATGAAGGTCAGAGGGACATCATTGTTCGACTCTTCATTCAGGGATTCAAGGATGCTGCCGATGAGGCTGATACGAAGATCCGAGGAGGACAGACTGTCCGTTGTCCTTGGCTGCTGCTGGGAGGAGTTGCCACTTCGGTGGTTCATGAGTCAGAGATCATCAAAGTGGATCAAGCAGTCCCCGGAGACGTCCTAGTTCTAACAAAACCAATCGGAGGACAAGTGGCTGTCAATTCTTATGAATGGATCAAGAAAAACAATGGGAAGATTGAAGAGTTGCAACTGGACCGCTCCAGGATTCAGAAGGCTTTCAAGCAAGTTTGTGAGCAGATGAGTCGACTGAATCGAAACGCCGCTAAGCTGCTTCACAAGTACAAGGCTCACGCGTCAACGGATGTCACTGGATTCGGACTTTTGGGACACGCTGAGAACTTGGCACGGGTTCAGAAGAACTCGGTGGAGTTTCGAATTGAGAAGCTACCGATCATTGAGTACATGGACGAGATTGCTGACAAAATTATTGCAACTGGTGGGGAGGGATTCCGTGTTTTCCAAGGAAGATCTGCAGAGACAAGTGGCGGATTGCTAGTTGCCATGTCTGAAGAGAACGCCAAGGTGAGTACCATATGATTTCATCAAGCTGATCCGTTTGTTTCAGGCCTACATCGCGGAGCTCTCCTCCCTCGATGCTGCACCTGCCTGGATCATCGGAAATGTCGTCGAGAAGACATCCGATTCGGTGGCCAGCATTGTTCCAGATGCCGTGCGTATCTCGATTCCATCTCCCATCTAACTTTTATTCTTCCATCAACATTGATAATTGATAACCGGTGTTTCTCTAGTTTCCTTATCATCTCTTCTTATCACCTCAGTTGCGCTTTACTCTTTTCTCTTCGTCTCTCCTGATTTTGATAATAACAATAAACAAACTTTCCATCACTCCATTCGACCCGCCGTTCTTTCTTTTCATTCATTCCGTCTCCGTTTTCCCCTTTCCGAATGTCCGAATTAGACTTGAGCGACGAGTATTCTTGCTTGAAGCACGCAAAGAATCCCGATACCGCAGGCGATGAATTCGACGTGAAAGTCGAGAAGATCTACGAGAAACTGAAGACGTCGTCGATTGAAAGACAAGAAGACGTTGCGTATGATCCGAATGGCGAGATGACGAAAGTGGACATCTGGGGACCGGTGAATGCGGAGAAACTGTTTGTGATGATTCACGGAGGGTATTGGCTGGTCAGTCAGGCACTTCTTCTCTCCAGATTCCGAATTTCAGATCGGCAACCGGAAGAAATGTCTGGCAGTAGTCAAAGTTGCACGGAAGCTTGGCTACAGTGTAGTCAGTGTTGGATATGATTACGCGAACAAGGATCATCCGCTCAGCAGAACCATTGAGGAAGCGGTGGAAGGCGTCAGGGTGAGTCTTCTGAATACGGTACAGCGATAGAAAGAATCTAAGAAATTCCAGTTCGCTCTGAAATCATTCGCCAATGCTAAAAAAGTGGTGATCGGAGGTCATTCAGTAGGCGCCCACCTGGCATTCCAAGCGGCGACCCGAATCTCCGATCCTCGCATCAGCGGAGTTTTCCTGAGTGCGGGCATCTATAAACTTCAAGAATTGGTTCACACCACCTATGGACACGACCTCGGATTGACTCCAGAAGAAGCGGAGGCATGCAGTTGCGATTACAATCTGATCAAGGCTGTGCGGTTTCCGATTCTGATCGCCAACTGCAAGATCGAGTCGCCGAAGCTGTACGAGCAGAATGTCGAATTCTCGAAACAAGTTCCGAATGCGCAGTACAAAGTGAGCTGGGTTCTTGATAATTGAATACTCGGTTGTTTTCTTCAGGAGTACAGCGACGAAGATCACTTCACCATCCTGACCGAGCTGACCAACGAGGCTAGCCCTCTCTACGAAGATCTGTACAACTTTCTCTATTCTGTTTGACAATTTTAACCATTACCTGATTACATTTATACATCAAAAAACATTGAATTCAAGATAAATTTAGAACGAAAATGGATATTAGGACTACAATGAATGCCGGGTCATATTGTAACATTATGATTACGGTGATGCCTTTTTTTTAATTTTAGCGAGTTTCCTCGGAACTTTTGAAACTGGAGAGCAAAAAAGTGGAGCAAATTAGAAAAGTAGAAAATTTACAATATTCAAAAGTTCCCATGGTTTTTTTTGTGAGCAAGCGCGAGTTATGGTTAGAATTATTAGATTACAGCGCTAGTCGGTTGATTTGCGATCGAGAACTGCTGCATCCAGAAGGAGACCGGACCGGCAACATAATCAGCATCCAGCTGAAAAAAATGACAGAATGGAGAGAAATGAATCGATCGCTTACCTGAATCCGTTGTGTCCACTTCTGACAAAGCGGAACCATCATTGCGTTCTGTTGAGTTGCACCTACAGCGCCGTAGACTTGTTTCATATACATGTTGCGATTTTCGACCGGAGTATCCCTGTTGATCATAGCGAGCTCTTGATTGGAAGCGGCGAGAGACGAGATACTTGTTCCAGCAGTCGTTCCGAATTGCTCCCGATGCCAAGCGTCTTCCCAGCCTCCCGCTTCATCACCAGACATAGAAGGTAGACCGCTGGAGACGGGTGAGACGACGGAATGTAACAGATTGCGGGCAGCTTTGCGGCTCTCAGTCCGAACACTTCCACTTAGTGATGCCGAACGGTTTTTCTCCGGATTCGGCGGCGCAGTTGCCTTGGGAACCGACTGTTTCGGAGCACTCGAAATCGCCTTGAACGCAGAGTTGTCGCTGAGGCTTATCCTTGAGCTTTTCGGCTTCTCTGCACTTCCGAGCGCTGTTGCCGTGGCAGCTTGCGGTAAAATAGCCTGTGGTTGGATTGGTTTGCCGATCAAATGGCCAAGAACAGCGGTCGGTGTCGCTGGAGACGTCGAAGACGGGATAGGAGCATTCGGAGAGTGCATGATTGTGTTGACAAGCTGCGTGTCCAGCCAACCTTGATGAGATTCCAGTGCCTGTGGAGGTGCATTGCTATCCGAAACTTTGTGATGTTGCCCTGAAACAAATCAGTTGTCATGATAAGCTTTTTGTCAAACTGACATGGATGCTCCGTAGTAACCACCGGCTGCTGAAGATCCGTCGGCATAGCAAAGCCAATTGCTTGCTGATCAGCCTTGAACGCCTCTAAATGTCCACTTGCTTCTTCTGATATCATTGGACATTTTTGTGAATGAGCCGGGAACTGATTCAGACTCGATCCAGGTTTTAGTGGAGTACACAGTCCCAGAACAGCAAGAGAATCAAGTCCGTTGACAGCCGGGGACATCTCAGGAAGAGTCGGACGTTCCACATTCTGATTTTCAACGGGTTTCTTGAACGATGAGAAGAGTTCCTCGCTAGTGAGTCTCTTGTAGACCGGGGGCGGCGCCGAAGAAGTTGCCTGAGAAACCGGAAGAGAAGGGAAGAGCTCCGCAAAAAGAGAAGTTGTGGGAACAGTGCTTTCGGCGATTCTCTTTTTCCTCTTCTCGCGCTCCCTGCGGACGTACATTTGAATATCTTGAACAAACGGAATGACCATGAAGAACTTGTTGCCGTGGAGATAGGCAGGGAGCTCGTCATTCTTGTCAGTCGGCAGATCGTCAATTTTGAACCACTCGATTTTTCTGGAACAAACAGTTTATTTGGGAAAGGTATGTTATTTCCTGGTTCAAATTATGTCCTCTAATCCTACGATTTAATCTGTCCCTTCCCTCACCTGATCTCCTTCCGTGTTTGCGGTTGAAAGTTGAAGCCTTTCGGAACGTCTTTGACCACATACAAACGGACCATCGCTTCGTTGATAAACCTCTGGAACTTCTTCTCTTTCTCCGAGTGTAATCCGAAATCGAATCCTGTCTCCTCAAAAGTCTCTCGAATGGCAGCGTCTCGCGGTGGCTCTGCTTCATTTATCTTTCCTTTCGGAAATCCCCAATTGTTGCCTTTCGAGAAATAGGACTGCACCAAGAGCACATTTTCCATATCTTCGTCCAGCAGAATAGCTCCATATGTTGGTACCGTTGATTTGTACTCACGAAATTTCGCAATTACCTGAAAATATGAAATTCATTACTCACACGCCATCTCGTTCATTTCACCTCGTCAGCACGATGTGCGTATTTCCGGAGGTCTTTGCAATGATAGTACATCTGAACTGTGAAGTCGCGACTTCCGATATTCGGACATCCCTGATACTTTTCATCTTCAACCATGTGATCAATATAGTACCAGTGAGCGAGTTCGAGATGGAAACATACACGAATATTATCAACAATCTGCAACCGGAAATAAGAACTTCACAGAATTTGAGTTTTCTCACTTCATAATCGACCATATTGCTCACAAATCGGAATTCGAGCTCATCGAGAATGTCTTCCGGAATCTTCGGACCTCGATGCTGCTGATGGTGCGAAGAGTGTGGCTGATGGTGGTCCGACGTGTTCTGTGGTCGTGCAGGTCCACTGTTCTTCGACGTAGACACTTGGCGAGGTCTTCTGTTCTGTTCGGCTTGCTGCTGCATCCGTGCCGCGACACTCGGCCCCTTTGTCTTCTTCTTCTCGTCGACATTCTTCTTCCGTTTGTCATTGTTTTTCTTGGGTTTAGAAGTCGTTCGTTCCGAAGTGGACTCTTGACTGGTTTTTGATTGTGCTTGTTGAAGAGATGCCAGCAGTTTCTCCACTTGTGATGGCTCGGTTTCCGACTTGCTAGTCAATTTCTGGAAAATCGATAATTTCACTCAATTAGAAATGCATTCCGATACCTTAGTGTTAGCTTTGTTGCTGGTCATTGTGGTTCGGAACACGAATACCACTGAACAGAAATCAATTTAAATCTGGGAAGTGAGAGAAGAGCAAGATAACAAACGAGCGACGAGTGACGCTAACGGAATGCATTCTCGCTCCAATCGAAACCACATTTATCGGGGAAAACACACATTTCCCAAGAACAGAATTAATAATAAAAAGTGGCCCGAGGGGCGGAGAGGAAGAACAGTTACACGAAATATTGTATAAGGCAGAAAGAACCATTTGACGAATGTGGAAAAGAGTTGGGATGTTGGGAGATGGGGCGGCTATATGACAAGATTAACAAACGAAATACAAAAAACTGGGTTTTTGTTTGGATTTGGATGATTCAAGGATGGTAGTTGGAAGAGGGTCCTTCCGATGAGCCTTGCTGCCTATAGTACTCGTATTGCGAAACAATCTGAAAAGAGATAGCTTGTTATTTCTTTTATGCTTTCAGCCATAGCTGGGTACTAAAACCAACCTCGTCGTTACTTTGAGATATACTAATCAATGTGGCTATGCTAGCATCACGCGCGGGAGTATTGATTCTCTGGAGGAGTTCTTTTATGGCTTCTGTCATGTGCTTGTGCCCCAGAACGCTTCGCTCCAGCATTCTTGCGGCATCAAAGTGGATATTCATCTGAATAGTCAACATAAATATAATCATTTTTAAACGATCGTGCTTACATTACTGTATGGGGGTTGCTGCCCATAGGTGGAAGACGATGATGGATTGACATTGTGAATATTCGAAGGAGCTCCAGACATTCCGGATGGTGCTCTGGTGCCAGGTCCGTCATGGATGTTAGAAGCAGCCGACATGTAGGTGGACTGCGGACGGGAATAATCAGCAGGAGCGTAAAAGCTTTGTGCCGTGGTCGGTGCACCGACGCTGCTTGCCGCGTAAGTTGATCGATTGCCATTGACACTTTGACCATACGGCATGCTCTGAGCTTTCTCGTTTTCCTTGTTCAGCCGTTTTTGTCTGGAGATGTCGTCCTCTTCTTTCAATCGCGGTGCAGCATCGCCAAGCTGAAAAAAAACAAAAATGAGCTTCACAACACCAGTTTCCATACATTTCTTTCGTCGAGTCGCTCTTGCTGCACTGAATCTGCTGCAAACGTTCCGACGAGCTCGATCAACTCCCACACATATCCCGTAACTGATTCCTTCGAAGTGTCGCTCTCATCGAACATTCGGATCGGGTGCAAAATCTTCGAATAACGGCAGAAGCCAACCATGTCCAACGATTCCTTCTTCGCCTTGTATGTTTCGATGATATCGACGGCACGTTGTTGTTTTTTTTGAGGATCGGCAATCTGTAAAACGGCGATGAACTTCTTTTTTTCTGGATACAACATACTAATTCGGCAAGCACAATGTTGCCGAAGTCTGCCATGACGACAAGGTTTTGACCGTACATCGCATTGTTACGATTCATTTCTTCATCGTACTGGGACAGGTTCACCGAAACCTTTATAAGACACTCATCGCCGCTGATCTTGCATTTGGTTTCGTAATTAGTGAGTTCGAGGACTTTCTGTAAGAATGCATTCTAAAATAGTGTTGCTCTTTATAGATAAATAACTTACAGTGATTTCGTACAAGATTGTGTCGTAAGGAGCGTCAAGCAGTTTATACTCGCAGTAGAACGCGTTACCAAGGCGAACCGTAGGACCTTGAACTTCCCTTCTATAAGAAAGAACCGATTAAAAATAACAACTCGATGAAACTCACATATTCATTACAGCAGCTGCTTTTAGTTCGGGCAAATCTACAATGAGTTTGTGCCCTTTTCGAACCACAGCAATCGCGAAATACTTGTGTTGAGTGTTGGGCATGGTTGGTGCAGGTGTTGACAGTGGATACGATTGAGACGGTGGGACAGAGTAGTTCCTGAAATCAGAAACCATTAGATGGATATGAGAAAATGGAGAAAAAACTAGACAAAAATGTACTTGAAAAAATAAATCAATGTGGTCAAAACTAAAATGTTGTTTTTTTTTGACATAAATACAAGGAAAAGTAGCTATCATTTAGAGATTGGAAGGAACGCAACAAATCGACGCCATACGTACTGTGCTCGACTGTAGGCATATTCGGATGTTCCAACGTGAGACTGAGTACGGGTTGACGGACCAGATTGGTTGTACAGCATGGACGGCATATTGAATCCAGTCGAAGACGTGCTTGGCATGTTTCCTTGGTATGTCGGTTCGTAGTCTATATTTCAAATCAAAGCTGAAAACATAACGGTATATGTTCGAGACTTACTCTGAGTTTCGAAAGACGGACGAATGGATTCTTTCTCAGGTGTGCTAGCCCAACCATGTCCTTGCATAGGCGCTGGCTGCGAGAAACTTTGCTTTGATTCAGAAGCAGTAACAATCTTCTCCGCCACCCAGAAAACCTTTGTTCCTGATACTTCGATTTCGTCGTCAGTTCTGTGGAATTCGACAATCACCGTGGATCTGTATGAAAAATATGTCATAACATTGTCAATTCAAAATTACGATTCTGATTGTCCACCATAAATGTAATGGGGCACTTGAACAATTCCCAGATGAGGTTTGGAATAGTAGTGAACATCGTTATCTTGCCCTTTCTTCAGTCTGAAGCTCAGATTTCCAGTTAGCTGAAATTCGAATTCGTAGTTCAGAATATGCGACATGCAATTATTCACTGACCACTGGCTGTCCATGAAGAAGAGTCATCTTCAAGTCGAGATTTTCTATTCTCAAAATAGTGCTCACTTTTCGGAGATTCTTCACACCATTTTTATTTTTCACAATCCTGAACATTCGTTTAATATCATTATTCCAAAGTAACTCTGCTTACTCCATCCGAACAGAAACCCAGTCACCGAGTCGAACTTCGTCGCCATTTTGAGCCACAAGACCGCACCTAATCATGACGTCACCAAATTTCGTCCACACCATTCCGTAGCAACCTCTTTCAACACGTTTCGCTACCGATATGACGAGTGCCTTGATTTCGGTCTGAATTTTCACATTTTTCAAATTTTAAGGAAACCGCTTTACATTTCCTTCCGATTCGAATTTCTTAAAAGTCGCTTGAGAAGGGAGTGTCGATGGTGTCTTCTTCGGACTCTGAAGAGTGGATCCAAGTCCGTTCTGTCTCATGTCCGAGAAGAAATCTCCTTCGTACTTCCGGATGGCTTCGGAGAACGAGTCATCAAGTGCTGCTTCTCCGTCCATGCGCTGAAGATCCCCATAGACTTCAAAAATAGGAGCCCGTGGATCCTGATGCTGAATTCTAAAAACAACCATAACGTCGAAAATTGAAGATTCAACTCACATGGCAATTTTAGCCGTGTAAACAGTCGAGTGCTCGTACTGGCCAGACCCACGAGGCATATGGACATGACCATACTTATCTGATACGGCTACTGAGAAGTTATGAGATGCAAAGTTTTTGTTAGAGGCGAACGCAACACGTGTCACAAGCTGGAAAGTCAGTGATTATGAAGTCATGATCAACTTTCCATACGAGATTCTCTTTTTCCCCGTCGTCATTTGTCGGACGATCAATGTCGAAAACACTCATGCTTCCGTCTTTTACGTTGACCATTCCGTTCTCAACACCTTCCACAATGAACTTCATCGTTTTATACTTTTCAATTCTGAAAATTCAAGAAGATGTGTAATTATTATCTGTTTTTCAAATGGTGACAGTTGGGCTTTGGGGGCGGAGCTTGGGTCTCGCCACGCGTGAGCGCTGTGAGCGCACCTGTGAGCGGTTTGGGTCCCAAAAAAATGAAAAAATCGGAAAAAATCGTTGAAAACTGGCAAATTTCGAAATTGAATTCGAACGCAAACTGCTCACAGGTGCGCTCACTGCACTCACTGCGCTCACGCGTGGCGAGACTCAAGCTCCGCCCCCAAAGCCCAACTGTCACCATTTGAAAAACAGATAATAACGTGCCGTAAAACCAGCCGTACATATGCTGATAGGAGTAGAAAAGTGCAATCCGGACGAGCCGCAACTGTGTCGTCTCCCAACCAACAATGCAATCGTCTCCAACATTCAGTACGACACAGCACAATTCCGACTCTACTTTGAGTACAGCCTGCATTATTGTGTCTCCTGGAAAGGAATTCTTAATTTTGCTAAGGAATAGGAACACGAGTAGGCAAATCAAATAGAAAAATAAAAACAAGAAAAAGAAAAAAAGAAACAAGGTATTGAAACCGACTGCCGCGGCAAAGTCGAGTTCAAATAAACTGGAGACGAATGGCGCATGTAACACGTGTACACGCGGTCGTTTAGGTGAGAGACGCAGACAGTCCGACAGTGTCATTTTTTAAAAAGGCGGGTCGCCTCAACGTTGTTTCTCGCCGTCACAGTGTGCAATGGAAAACGAAAAAATTATATATTGCTATGTCTTATATTGATTTTCCCGCCCGCCTACCTTGGAGCCGTATGATTCAAAGAATCAATGTCTGTTTCCACTCTTCTGTCTGGAAAATCATTGCATCGCGCTGCCTCGATCTGTTCGACATTCGAAGATATTCCCGTGGGGAAGTTCCTTTCTGTCCCTCCGTTATCCGGCACCGCGGCAACTTGGCTTGTTGTACTTGCAACAGACAACTGATCATCCAGATTCTCTGGCCACTGTTCCCATTCTTCCGGTGCAGGCAACTTGTCTTCGACGGCTTTCATCTTTTTGATGAATTCTCTGTTCGCTTGACCAGTGAGTTGTTGCTTCACTCTGACGATCCGGAATATTGGAGCACCAGGAGAAGTATCTTTGTTGCTGAAACAGAATATCATTTCGGAACATCCGAACTTCATCGAACATTGCCAGATCCACAATAAATGCTATTCCTCGTGGCCTTGGCGCGTCAGACACAGCAACAAATCCATAAGCACCCGCGTACGCGCGATTCATATCAAACGTCCCGTGTTTCTCATTCTCGGAGCATGCAGCGATTGTTTCAACCTGAAATATTACCAAGAAAAATTTAGAATTCAACGACAAAAACAGACCAGCATTTCGCCAGCATGAAAGCGAACTTGTTCGGCTTTTCGAGTCTTAAAACTCTCTTCCGTTGGGATCCATATGTCGCCGTTGATTTCTGTATCGGTTAGAACCAAGATTGAGCCTTTTGTAACACTGTAATAACTCTTTTATTGATTTAATCCTGACAGATACCAAGTACCGGATGTTCTCGGGAAGTTTCACCAGAATTCTGCTCTCGAGGTGGAGGGAGTAGCAATTGGCAGTTTTCGTCGAAGTGTCCACCGACAGAACGAGTGCCTCCAACTTCGCGTCTTCCATTTTGGGCTGGAATAGAGAAAAAACTGTAGAAAAAATGGGAAATTCGCCCGGAAAATGGATTAGATAAGAATGAAAAAGTTAGCTTCAAGTTCAAATTTCAAACGTTCGATTTCGAAATAGTTCTCTCGTCTGTCTGCGTCTCTCGTCTGTGCGCGCTCTCTCATGCAGCAACGAGTACTGTACTACTTAAAATGCAATCTTTCAATTTCATTTTTCTAAATATTTGCATGAATGTTTATGGTCAATAAATGGAAATTGATAAGGCGATGTGTGTTTGCAAGAAATATTCGATAATAAAAGATTTGTATATCTGTTTTTCGCGATCTTCGAGGCGGCCAGGGATCGTTGGTCGCTGCTATTGGGAGCTTTCCAAGCACGGAAAAGCTTTCAAAAATATATCCGTAGAGTATATTTACTTTTGCAAATTATTTTATTAAATATAAACCAATAAAATTCATTAAAAATAGTTTATATCCATGAGTTAAACATGATTTTGGCATCGGGATGGGACGTTGACACTTCTACGGTCAATAGTTACGAACGATGCTCTCAACGACGAATTCTTTGTTATACTGTCTGTTGACGTCTTGGAACCGTGTGTCTCCAGTGGGCAGCTTCTCGACAGTCCTGCTCCAGTGCCGTCCCTCGTTCGGTCCGTCGCGAAGAAGAGTGTCTAGTTCTCCCTGGAAATGGGAGTATGAGAATGACATTCAA
>LR568748.1:4317-24044 GCA_900536345.3 Caenorhabditis sp. 39 LS-2015
AATGTCTGAGCGCCTTTTTGGTTTACAATGTGTTGCTGAACTGTGAAGAGCATGCGCAGCTGGATAAACAATAATAGTAGTAGAGAGAAGAATTTATTTGTAAAAAACAATCGAATTTGTGTTCACTTTCATTTTCCAAAATTTTGTCCAAAATGGAACATAGCTCCAGTTTCTATTTCTATTGGATATTCGGATTCTGTCTAATTGCTGTAATTTTTTTGAGCCACTTACAATTAGAATCAGAAAATTTGAGCTTAAATTTAAATTCAACTTCAAATCAACTATCATCACGAACACAACATCTACAGAAGACTATGACGTGGCTTTAAGTAATTTTTTCAACCTAATTGTAAGCCGGCTTAGGCCTAAAAAATGTTTTTTTAGAATCCGTAGAATGCTACTCCAGAATCCACCGCTACGACTTCAGAATTATCGTGGATTCTGCAGAATCAGAATACAAAAACGTGTGCCGTCAGAATCATGTAACTGATAAGATATTGATAACTAAATAGGTGATACGAAATTTTTAAAGAAATTCTTCGTCCGTCACTGTATAATATCGCAAATTCTGGTGGATTACGACTACGTTTTGTTTATAGATGCGGATCATGGAGTCGTGAATCCAAAGAGGTTTTTTCCAACGAATTTGAGAAGAAATTTCAATTTTTTAAATAATTTTTCAGAAAAATCGAAGAGTTCATCAATCCCGCTTTCGATCTCACTTTCTACGATCGATTCTTCGATTGGGAAGTCATGGCGGGCTCGTATTTAGTGAAAAATAGCAGATTTTCAAGGGATTTTTTACTGGGTAACTGGACATGGCGATGGGGCGCGATTGCATTGTGGCACTTGCAGATTGGGCGAATTTCGAGGGGAACATGTCGAGGATCACACATGGTACGGATAATAGCGCGTTGCACGTGAGTTTTTCATTGATTTTTTGCCGATTTTTCTCAAATTTTGTCATTTTATTTCAGCTAATCCTCGCGACCCACCTTCTCGTTCCCGAAACCAATTATCATTATCAGTTATCAATCTGCAAGGAAATCTACTACGGAGCCCTGGTTAATGAGGACATTTCCACGTATATCGCGTGTATTCGATATCTGCTCGGGTCTCGAACGGAATTCGAAAATATTCGAATTCTGGAGAAAGGCACCGGTTGGTCTCGCGACGATTGGTTGACAAGTGGCATTTGGAATGCGAATCGGGATTTTATGCTTCATGGGTGGAAGACCAAGAATCTACGGGAATTTGAAAATGTGGGCAGTATCAAACCGATTCCGATGAACTATGCCCACTGGTACAACCCTTTCGCCGGACCGATTGACCTGGAAAAGTGCCATCCTGAGAATTCCACGTGGCATTATAATTTGAAACTTCTCGGTGACTATCGGGAAATCCAACGGAATTTGTTGGACTATTCTCGAAGAATTGAGCGGCGGAAGTTGAGAGTGATAGGGAGGGTTAAGGAGATTCTGGAGAGAACGTAGGTTGGACTGTAGTTTGTAGTCCCGACTCGAAATGGGCATAGGCGACAGGCGATAGGCGATAGACCACAGACAAGAGGCGACTGATGACCCAATGTTAGATAAGAGTGTGATCATTGTCCCATTCATAGAAAACAACCGGTACAAACATATATATATACTGATATCGATTTTTTTGTTAAATTTTAACATGAAATTTTCCTATTCTTTGTCAATTTTTTCGCTTCTACTACTACTCCTAGTACATATCCCGGCAGCCAATTCCATTAAGATCTTCATATCGTAAGTTCCCTCCCTTTTGACCCCTTCAAACCCCCTCCAAACTCTTCCAGAACCGGTACCATAGAAGGCAAAACACTAACCGCAACCTATTCCCCATTGGGAAACCATACCGCCCGTGTCTTCTTTGGTATTCCATATGCCACCCCGCCACTTGGAAAGCTGAGGTTCAAGAAGCCGCTGCCGATGGGAATGTGGCAAGGAGTGATGGAGACGAAGGAGTATCGGCCGGCGTGTATGAGCAATGTGAAGTACGCAGTGAATTAAAAGTGATAATTTGATGATTTGGTTTCCAGGAAAACCTACAAAGCCACTGGTAAAGGTCCGATTTCGGAGGATTGCCTGCACGCGAATGTGTTCACCAATGACTATTGCCTACAGAATGTGAGCCTCCAATTTTCACTTCAATTTCAATCTTGATCATCAAATTTTTTTAGAAAAACTGCTCAGTAATGCTTCTAATCCACGGAGGAGCGTTTCTTTTCGAGTCCGCTTCAGCTCTAGACCCCACAATTATCATCAACAACTTTGTCGGGCAAGACAGAAACATCATCGTTGTATCAGTAAACTATCGTCTTGGAGCGTTTGGTTTCGGGCAGTTTAATGGAGATTTGGGAGCTTCTGAAGGCAGGAATATCGGATTATTTGGTAGGTGGTCCCATGATAAGCAATGATTAGCTTGTTTATTGTTTAGATTGCCTAGAAGCTCTGAGATGGGTTCGAAGGGAAATCGGAAGTTTTGGTGGGGATAAGAACCGAATTACGTTGATGGGACACTCGGCGGGCGCTGCGTTGGCTTTTCATGTAAGACTGAAGCAAGGGGTTATTTTGAAGCATCCTAAGGAATTGTAGATCGCCGCATCCCCCCTTAGTAAAGGTCTGATCCATCAGCAAATTGTAATGAGCGGTCCTTTGCCCAATGTTTCGAAGAGAAACAACTTCAAGGCGATGACAGCTGTCGCTGTTCATCTTGGGTGTTTGGATGGGAAGTATGGGTTCGGGAAGTTGACGAAGAGCGTAGTTGAAAAGACCTACAACTGTATGCGTGAAGTTTCTGCTCAAAAGCTGCTCGATGCAGAGTTGTACATCCTTGCAAACACTACATACTACTTTGGATCACCCTATGTGGATGGGGAGGTGAGTCTATATGTCGTTCCAAAATTCCCCCTAATCCAAATAATAATAGTTTATGATCGACTACCCGGATCGTCTCTTCGACAACAAAAAGATTCATCCAATCCCAACAATGATCGGAACTACCAGTGCAGAATTAAGAGAGACATTGTACCTGATCAAGCCGGAAAACTCTGCCCAGAAATCAAATTTCCTCCGGAATCTTTGTGAACATATTGGCTATGAGGTCTTTGAAGCCCCTCAAAGATTCTCCGAGAACTGTTTTAACTATTACAAAAACGGAACCGACGCGCAGTTTCTGTCGGATGACTACGAGTTCTACTCGGGAGCTGTGAACATGGCGAATGCTCATGTCAGTGAGAGGACGAAGGTTTATATGTATAAGTGAGTAAGATGGTTATGGATATGGATAAATGATCATTGATAAGGAGTGATATCCAATTTCAGCTATGAATACTCTGGCGCTGGAGCGGCGTTTTCCAAGTACATGCCAGATGTGCCATCGCCACATCACTCGGAGGACCTGGTAAATAACTTAGTTCTGGTAAACTGAATTCCGCAAACAGTCAACTTCCAGATCTACATTTTTGGAACTCATCGTGCAGTTATGGCTCCAAAGGACTATGTAATCGAGCAGATCTACAGTGGAATGTACGCGAATTTCATTAACTTTGGAGATCCGTCGGTTTCCGAGGATCAGAAGTGGGAACCGTACTCGAAAGAGAACCGGGAGTACTTTTTGATTGGTATGTGTCACTATATTAGCCATAATAAGAACATTTTGAACATCAGACTTTGACGCCAATTTCACAATGCCTGGAATGAGGCAAAACTACTCTCCGAGAGCTGTGGAGTTCTGGATGTAAGCTTAAGTTCACACCATTTATCCCTTATCAGTCCCCAACTTTTCCAGAAACTCTGGCTACAAAAAACACCACAAAGAGACCTGGTCGCCGTCCCTGGACACTCAGATTATCACAAATCTTGTCGCTCCTATTGTCAGTAAGCTGGAGAATGTGACAAATGATGTTGATAAGCCGATGGAATTGATGGAGGTGTTGGCAGCGGAACGGGAGCAGTTTTTGGTGGAATTGGAGGGGGAGAACTTCAAGTTCAAGGCTGAGGACGTTTATCTGGAAAACGAGGCGGAAGAAGGGGGAATAAGTGAGTTGTCAAGAGCCTTTATCACCTCCAGCCTAATTCCAGACATCCTTTTGATAATCTTCTCCGGCATCCTGATCCTCGGCATCTTGTACCTCTCCATTACCCATTTCTGCATTCGCAGGAGATCTCAAGAAGGATATCAGTTGTTGAAATGATAAGATAATTATCTAATTGGAATAGTTATAATCAGAATCATGCTTATAGTTTGTAGTTTGACAAGCGAAATATGGCCAGTGTGGCTATGCAAAAGCGAGCGAGAGAGAGGGAGAGAGAGAGGTCATTAGAATTTCGATTCGGCAACATTACCGAGTGGTCTGTATGTAAATAAATATTGATTTTTGTTTCTGTTGAATGACCATGTTACTTGTATTCCTAATTATCACTCTATCACTTCCAGTACTATCCAATTCTATTAACAATAAGATCAGTCTATCGTAAGTCCCTCGCGACCCTGCCGTCGTCTAATCTTCCCAATCTTCCAGAACCGGTACCATAGAAGGCAAAACCCTAACCGCCACTTATTCCCCATTGGGAAATCATACGGCCCGTGTCTTTTTTGGTATCCCATATGCCACACCGCCACTTGGAAATTTGAGATTCAAAAAGCCGCTGCCGATGGGAATGTGGCAAGGAGTGATGGAGACGAAGGAGTATAAACCGGCGTGTATGAGCAATGCCACGTAATGCTTTTTTGAATACTTACACTGATAACTTCAGGAAAACTTATAAAAACTCGGCTGCAGGACCGATTTCCGAAGATTGTTTGTATTTGAACGTGTTTACCAATGACTATTGCCTACAAAAGGTAAAACAATATCTAGAGTTCTCCAATCCTTTCAACAGCCCATTTTCTAGAAGAACTGTGCCTCGATAATTGTTGTTCATGGCGGGGGATTCTTATACGAGTCCGCTTCAGCGTTTAACCCTGAAATTCTCATCAACAACTTTGTCGGGCAAGGCAGAAACATCATCGTAGTCACTGTGAACTACCGTCTGGGAGTCTTCGGTTTCGGACAGTTCCATGGAGACGTTGGGTCATCTGAAGACCGGAATATTGCACTGTTTGATATATTGCAAACTATCAAGTGGACTCGGAAGGAAATTGACAACTTTGGTGGGGATAAGAATCGGATCACGTTGGCTGGACATTCAGCTGGTGCCGAACTGACTTTTCTGGTAAGATTGATGTCAATTACGGGAAATCAAAACATCTTCGTTTAGATTTCTTTATCCCCACTTTCTAGAGGCCTGTTCCATCAACAAATAATAATGAGCGGTCCGTTGCCCAACTTCTCGAAGAAAAACAACTTCAAGGCGACCACAGCGGTCGCTGTGCATCTCGAATGTTTGGATAAGAAGTATGGTTTTGAAAAGTTAACAAAACGAGTAATTGAACAAGTTGGTTTGACTTTGGTGGTTCACCTAATCATCACTGATAAGAGCTTCAGACCTACAAATGCCTCCGTCAAGTATCCGCTGAAAAACTTCTCGACGCTGAGTTTTGGGTCATCGAAAACACAACGCACTACTTTGAAACGGCGTATGTCGATGGGGAGGTTGGAAAATTTTCAAATTTCATAGCTTGGTCTACAAAAAAACATTCTAGTTTATCACTGATTACCCCGACCGATTGTTTGATAAGAAGTCAATCATCCCAATCACCACTATGCTCGGAACTACCAGTGCCGAGTTGAGAGAGTCAAGGTTAGTAAATTTTCACCTGTCAGTACACTATAACAATAACCTTTGCCAGATACATAGATGATCCCCAATTCGCCAATTCAAAACCTGAACTTCTTCGAAATCTCTGTGAGCACATTGGCTATGAAGTCTTCGATTCCCCTCAAAAGTTCTCTGAAGACTGCTTTAACTATTACAAAAACGGAAAGGACGCTGAGTATCTGACAGATGACTACGAGTTCTATTCTGGAGCTGTGAACACTGCAAATGCTCATGCCAGTGATAAGACAAAAGTGTTCCTGTATAGTTATGAGTACACGGGAGCCGGAGCGGCGTTTGACAAGTATGAGGACAATGTTCCATCGCCTCATCACTCGGAGGACCTGGTAACTTGTTTTTGATAACATAGTTAGTTATTAACTTCCAGATCTACACTTTTGGGACTCATCGTGCCGTTATGGCTCCAAAGGACTATGTAATTGAGCAGCTTTATAGTGGAATGTTCGCGAATTTCGTTAATTTTGGAGATCCATCACCTTCCGAAGAGCAGAAGTGGAAACCATACTCGAAAGAGAATCGAGAATACTTTTTGATTGGTAAGTGACACCATATCAGGCATAAAAAAACAATTTTGAACATCAGACTTTGACGTCAACTTCACAATGCCCGGAATGAGGGAAAAGTACTATACTAGAGCTGTGGACTTCTGGATGTAAGTTTGAGTTAACACCATCGGTCGGCACCCAACTTTTCCAGAAACTCTGGCTATGCAAAACACCATAAAGAAGTCTGGTCACCATCCCTGGACACCCAGATTTTTACCAGTCTCGTAAAGCCGATTGAGAGTAAATTGAGGAATAGGACAACGGATTTTGATAAACCGTTGGAGTTGATGAAGGTGTTGGCAGCAGAACGGGAACAGTTTTTGGTGGAATTGAAGCAGAGAAGGTTGACTTTGGCAGTTGTGGTCAGGTTCATGTCAATAGTCCATTGAGTGTATGTTGCCAAGAAAAGTGTCTGATAAAGGCAAGCGAGGGAGTGATTGAAAGAGCACTTTGAATTCAATTCGGCAACATTACCGAGTGGTTTGTATGTAAATAAATATTGATTTTCATTTCTGTCGAATGACCATGTCACTTGTATACCTACTTATCACTCTATCACTACCAGCACTATCGAATTCCATTAAGATCAGTCTATCGTAAGTCCCTCGTAACCCCGAGGCCTTCTAAACTTCCAAATCTTTCAGAACCGGTACCATAGAAGGCAAGACTCTAACCGCAACCTATTCTCCTTATGGAAATCATACCGCCCGTGTATTCCTGGGTATTCCATATGCCACCCCGCCAATTGGAAACTTGAGATTCAAGAAGCCACGGCCCATGAGAATGTGGCAAGGAGTGATGGAGACGAAGGAGTATAAGCCAGCGTGTATGAGCAATGCCACGTAATATTTTTTGGAAACTGACACTGATAACCGTCACAAAATTTCAGAAGAACCTATAAAAACTCGGCTGGCGGACCGATTTCTGAAGACTGTTTGTATTTGAACGTGTTTACAAATGATTATTGCCTTCAGAATGTAAGCCTATTTCCAGAGCCTTTCAAACCGCCATTTTCCAGAAAAACTGTGCTTCAATGATTGTCGTTCATGGCGGGGGATTCCTACATGAGTCCGCTTCAGCGTTTAATCCTGAAATCCTAATCAACAACTTTGTCGGACAAGGCAGAAACATCATCGTAATCACTGTGAACTATCGCCTTGGAGTATTCGGTTTCGGACAATTCCATGGAGACATTGGGTCATCTGGAGACCGGAATATAGCCCTGTTTGATCTATTGCAAACCATCAAGTGGACTCGGAAGGAAATCGGCAACTTTGGTGGTGACAAGAACCGAATCACTTTTTCTGGGCATTCATCTGGAGTTCTTCATTGACTTCTTTGGTATGAATGGTTCTGTTGGATCCGACAACAGATTTCTTGGATTATGGACTGCGAATTTTGTTTATAGGTATCATTGTCTCCTCTCGTCAAGGGATTGTTTAATCAACTAATCGTAATGAGCGGTCCGATGCCTTACCATACAAAAAGAACCAACTTCAAGGCGACGACAGCGGTCGCTGTACATCTTGGATGTCTGGATAAGAAGTATGGTTTCGGGAGATTGGAGAGAAGAGTAATGGAACAGGTGGGTTTGACAAGAGTAATAGTGAAATATCTTATCACTGAGAATTCCTTCAGACCTTCAAATGTCTGCGTGCGGTATCCGCTGAGAAACTTCTCGATGCTGAGTTTTGGGTACTCAAAAATAGCACGTACTACTTTGGAACTGGGCATGTTGATGGAGAGGTTAGAACACTTTTCAAAATGCTGTAAGGTTGTAGTTGTCTTACTATTCCAGTTTATCACTGACTACCCTGACCGAATGTTCGATGAGAAGTCCGTCTACCCAATCACCACAATGATAGGAACTACTAGCGCCGAGGTGCGCAAGTCAAAGTTAGTAGCCCATGTTTGCTAAAAATTTGGCAATACCCTTTTTCAGATACATTATCGACCCCAAATACTGCAAACCTGAGCTTCTTCGTAGTCTTTGTGAGCACATTGGCTATGAAATCTTCGATTCCCCTCAGAAATTCTCTGAAGACTGTTATAGCTATTACAAAAACGGAACGGATGCCCAGTACTTGACAGACGACTATGAGTTCTATTCGGGAGCTATGAACTTTGCAAATGCTCATATTAGTGATAAGACAAAAGTGTACTTGTACAATTACGAGTACACGGGTGCTGGGGCGGCGTTTGGCAAGTACCTGCCAGGTGTGGCATCGCCTTATCATTCGGAGGATCTGGTAAGATGTGATAACAAGAGACATTTGCTATCAGCCACTAATTCTCACAGATCTATGTTCTTGGGAATCATCGTGCCGTTATGGCTCCAAAGGACTACATAATCGAGAAGATTTACAGTGGAATGTTTGCGAATTTCGTAAATTTCGGGGATCCATCACCTTCCGAAGAGCAGAAATGGAAACCATACTCGAAAGAGAATCGAGAGTACTTTTTGATTAGTTAGTTGTATGTTATCACTGATAAAAATACATTTTTGATCATCAGACTTTGACGTCAACTTCACAATGCCCGGAATGAGGGAGAAGTACTACACAAGAGCTCTGGACTTCTGGATGTAAGTTTAAGTTAACACAATCGGTCGACACCCAACTTTTCCAGAAACTCTGGCTATAAAAAACACCACAAAGAGCTCTGGGCGCCATCCCTGGACACACACGTTGTCAACGATCTTGTCAATTCTGTTATTGCGTATCTGACCAATGACACGAAGCTATTTGTGGGTGAGAAGGAGATCGGACAGGAGCTGAAGGTTTACGAGGAACGGGAGCAGTTCTTGGTGGAGTTGAAGAAAATGAATTTGAATTTGAATGTGAGAGCTGGAGATTTTGAGTTGGAAAGCAAGAAGGAAGATGGAGGGATCAGTGAGTTGTCAAGAGCCCTTTTCACTCATCACCTCCACCCATATTCCAGACATCCTGCTAACAATCTTCTCGGGAACCCTGCTCGTCGGCATATTGTACCTCACCGTCACCCATTTCTGCCTGCACCGAAGATCTCGCGACGGCTACCAATTGTTGAAGTGATAGAAACTTGTGAACTTTACCGGTTATGATCAGAATCATGTCTATAGTTTGTAGCTCAACAAACAATTGACCATTGTGTGTATGTTGCCAAGAAAAGTGTCTGATAAGGGTGAGCGAGGGGGAGATTGAGAGAGCACTTTGAATTCAATTCGGCAACATTATCGAGTGGTTTGTATGTAAATAAAAATTGATTTTTCATTTCTGTTGAATGACCATGTTACTTGTATACCTACTTATCACTCTATCACTACCAGCACTATCGAATTCCATTAAGATCAGTCTATCGTAAGTCCTTCTTCACCCCGAGGCCTTCTAAACTTCCAAATCTTCCAGAACCGGTATCATAGAAGGAAAAACGCTAACCGCCACCTATTCCCTGTTGGGGAACCATACCGCCCGTGTTTTCTTTGGTATTCCATATGCCACTCCACCACTTGGAAACTTGAGATTCAAGAAGCCACGGCCGATGGGAATGTGGCAAGGAGTGATGGAGACGAAGGATTATAAGCCGGCGTGTATGAGCAATGCCACGTAATTTTTTGGAAAATTGACACTGACAACTATTACATAATTCCAGAAGAACCTATAAAAACTCTGCTGGAGGAACGATTTCTGAAGATTGTTTGTATTTGAACGTGTTTACCAATGACTATTGCCTTCAGAATGTGAGCCGATTTCTAGAGCTTTCCAATCTTTGAAACCGCCCATTTTCCAGAAGAACTGCGCTTCGATGATTGTTGTCCATGGAGGAGGATTCTTATACGAGTCCGCTTCAGCGTTTAACCCTGAAATCCTCATCAACAACTTTGTCGGACAAGGCAGAAACATCATCGTGATTACTGTGAACTATCGCCTTGGAGTCTTCGGTTTCGGACAGTTCCATGGAGACGTTGGGTCATCTGGAGACCGGAATATAGCACTGTTTGATCTATTGCAAACTATCAAGTGGACTCGGAAGGAAATTGGCAACTTTGGAGGTGACAAGAATCGGATCACGTTTGCTGGACATTCTGCTGGAGCTGCATTGACTTTTTTGGTATGATGCTGTTCCACACTATGTTTCTAGATCATTCTATATTCTCAGGTCTCCTCATCTCCCCTTAGCAAAGGTCTGTTCCATCAGCAAATTGTAATGAGCGGCCCGATGCCCAACTATTCCAAGAGAAACAACTTCAAGGCGACAACAGCGGTCGCTGTGCATTTAGGTTGTTTGGACGATCAGTATGGTTTCGGGAAATTGAAGAAAAGTGTCGTTGAACAAGTGGGTTTGGTTTTATGATAACACAACGCCCGCTAACTTTCAGACCTACAAGTGTCTGCGTGGAGTATCCGCTGAAAACCTCCTTGCTGCTCAACTTTGGGTTCTTCGAAATACCACCTATTACTTTGGAACCGCGTATGTTGACGGGCAGGTTAGCATTTCTATTTGAAATTTAAAAATTTGTTTACAATTTCAGTTTGTCACTGATTACCCCGACCGTTTGTTTGATAAGAAGTCTATCAACCCAATCACCACAATGCTCGGAACTACCAGCGCTGAGTTGAGAGAGTCAAGGTTACAAAACCTTTAGCAGTACACAATCACAATTACCATTTCCAGATACATAGATGACCCCCGATTCACCAATTCCAAACCTGACCTAATTCAAAATCTCTGTGAGCACATTGGCTATGAAGTCTTCGATTCCCCTCAAAAGTTCTCTGAAGACTGCTTTAACTATTACAAAAACGGAAAGGACGCTGAGTATCTGACAGATGACTACGAGTTCTATTCTGGAGCTGTGAACACTGCAAATGCTCATGCCAGTGATAAGACAAAGGTGTACTTGTACAGTTACGAGTACACGGGTGCCGGAGCGGCGTTTGACAAGTATATGCCAGATGTGCCATCGCCGCATCACTCGGAGGACCTGGTAGATAACTCATTTCTGGTAAACTGACTTCCATCACCAGTCAACTTCCAGATCTACACTTTTGGAACTCATCGTGCTGCAATGACTCCGAGGGACTATGTAATTGAGCAGATTTATAGTGGAATGTACGCGAATTTTGTTAATTTTGGAGATCCATCACTTTCCGAGGAGCAGAAGTGGAAGCCGTACTCGAACAAGGATCGAGATTACTTTTTGATTGGTAAATTGATATCTTATCATTGATAAGAAGACATTTTTGATCATCAGACTTTGACGCCAATTTCACAATGCCTGGAATGAGGCAAAACTACTATCCGAGAGCTGTGGACTTCTGGATGTAAGTTTAAGTTAACACCATCAGCCAACCCCCGACTTTTCCAGAAACTCTGGTTATCACAAGCACCACAAAGAGACCTGGTCGCCATCCCTGGACACCCAGATCATCACCAATCTTGTCAATCCTATCACCTCGCACCTGACTAATGAAACTCAGATAGCCGTGGATGATAAGGATATCCAGCAGGAGTTCAAGTTGTACGAGGAGCGGGAACAGTTTTTGGTGGACCTGAAGAAGAAGAATTTGAATGTGAGAGCTGGAAATTTTGAGTTGGAAAACGAGGAGGAAGAAGGCGAGATCAGTGAGTCGTCAAGAGCCCTTATCACTTATCACCTCCACCCCAATTCCAGACATCCTGCTAACAATCTTCTCGGGAACCCTGCTCGTCGGCATCGTGTACCTCTCCGTCACCCATTTCTGCCTGCATCGAGGATCTCGCGACGGCTATCAGTTGTTGAAGTGATAATGTGTAATCAGAAGCGGAGATGAATGTAATGTAACAATTATAAAACTTTTTACACTCTCTTTTACTAGTACACATTTACATTCTGGTGAATTGGAAGAGCGGAAGGAGGTACCGAGGGGAGGCGGAGGTCCGTAATTCCAGGGAGAAGAGTCAAGCACGATGGATGGATGACTGGGATTAAATTTCTCCTCATTCTCATTCCCCATTTCTTCGTTTCTTCCCGTTTCATTCCTTCACTTTAGTGTGTAAACTGAACTGAAAGTCCCTCAGAATCTCGCTGTGTCTGCGTCTCTTCTCCCTCTCTCACCTCTTACACTCTCAAATGTATGCAAAAGAGTAGGGGGATGGAGGGGCGGTCAAAGGACACCCCTCTTTCCCTCATTTCCTACTCTTTCAATCTAGTTAATGAATGTGATGTGGGATTTTTTTTGTGACTCTTTTTAGTACTTTTTGGGGACTTTTTGGCTCACCTTTTAGCAGATTGATATCCCGAGTTTTTGAGCTTTGAACATTTTCTTTTTTGCTGATATCTTTTTCAAAATTGCGTGCACATATGATCCCGCAATTTTAAAAGCTATTGCTTTTAAAAATCACAAAATATACATAGCCTATGGCCCTGAATGTCCATGGCTAGGTACAGTTCCTCCTCTAACTGTCTGCGTCTCTCCATCCGCGCACTCTCTCTCGTCTCTCGTCCGATCTTTGCATGTGTTCCTGTCGTCGTCAAGTTGAATTTCACAAAGTGTTTTTCCTATTTTTCAACAATTTTTTTCTCAAAGCAAAGCAAAGGCAAAGCACTCGAGAATCAAGCCAAAAAACATGGGCTTTTAGGCACTTAGACAGTAGCCATTTTTACAGTGATAAAAGCTATAGTCAAGTGTCATTTCCCCTCAACCTTCAGAGCCAAAGTTGAGCTTTCATGCCCATTTCCTCCTCCTCCTAAGATCAAACTTTCAAGTGTTAACCATTTCTTTCATTTCATTTCCTTTCCTCTCCTTTCCAATCTCTAGATTCCATCCATCCTCAACTCTCAGCGCCCAACTCTCAGATTTCCTCATCAAGGGCGGAAGCGAGCAGAAGAGACATCTTCTTTCAATATATTTATATATAAACAAAACTTCGGCTCCATCACTCCTTGCACCACGCTTTTCCATAGCATTGCACTTGCTTCATTTCCTGCGGCTTCGCCGCGCTTCTTCCAGCATCTTCATCCGATTTGCTTTTGCTTTTGCTTTGCTTTTGCTATGCCCAGTGGTTTTTATTGATCGGTTAATATATGCATTTCATTCCACATGTTACTGCTAGCTAGCTGATTGATAATCATCATACCGTCCGTAGATGATCGAAATTCAGTTATTTAGCAAAAGGGACTTGCCAGCCGACCCAAACCCCAACCTGCGTCTCACCTTCATCTCTCCTCTTATAATTCCCATTCTTCCGTGCATAATCCAGCCCGAATCCATCCATACCTCACAATCGTCGTCACCGTCACCGTCCCGACGACCTCAAACGAACACTAATAGGCCTCCATTTTGTGGGAAACCGACCTGTGTTATGGGGCGAGATAGTGGGTGAGGACGAGGGGACGCAGACGGGAATGTCCCGCGCCCTTCGGGGACATACGGTTTGAGGGGGGACAGGGAGGAAGGGAGGGAAAGCGAACAAGCAGTCATTTTTGGGATTCGAAACCGTTTTTCGCCATGTTCCTATTGTTGTGGTGGTTGGTTGGTCTGGGCAGGGCAGGCCTAACTGGCATTTCCGTTTTGTCAGCCTATTGAAAATTGCCACGTGGCTCAGAAAGCGTCCTCAATACCGGTACACATTCCCACGACCGAACAACCCAACAAAATTGTTTTATGTTTCCTCTAGCCAGAGGGAGGCATCTCATCCCCGTTTACCGTCTCAATGACATTGAGGAAGAGGTAGGTAGATGGCAGCGGATTCCGGTTTTTAGATTGGTATTTTTCTGGGGCGGAAGACGGGGTGGTGGTATTTGGTATTTTGACTTGATCGAGTACAAGTCAACTTTGTAAATAGGCTTCTCCCCCCCCCCCCCAAATCCTCCTCAGAAATCCTCAAAACTGACATTGACAGGTGTGCCGTGCCCTTTTCATTGTCACAGACTCTTTTTCCTCTTTCTCTTTCTCTTTTTTTTCGTTTCGTTCCGTTTCATTCAGTGTACAACCTCAACAGATGTACACATGTTTTTCGTTCGATCTTTTCGATATTTTGTGTGTGTTTTTCGAATCGGCGGGCCCTGGTCGGTTCAGAATTCTGTGTAGTTTGGCTTCTGCTCTATAACTAAGCTAGCTGTTCATATTTTGAGCTCTCTTCCCTCTGGAGATTCAGAAGACGTTACGTCATCTCATCTATGTCGATCTAGAAGACCAGATCCACTTCCACTTCCCTGATCACCACAGCCCTTAAGAACCAGTACCTACATACTTTCCGGGCAATAAAAACCGAGAAAAACAGAGAAAAACGCGCAAAGATCATTGAGAGAAATCGAGAGAAAAACGAGAATGAGAGGGTGTCAAAAACAAGGTCTTCATGCACTTTTCTCCTTGATTTTCTTATCACCTCTTATCACCAACCTCTCATCCTTCAAAAACGACTAGAAAAGCCGCTTAAAAACATGAGAACACTGCCAAATACGTTTGTTTATATGTGATATTTTGATACTGATGTTATCTGTTTATCACTATAATATTTAGCATAGCTGATAAGGGACACAAATTCTTTGCGGTTTTTGGCTTCATTTGGCGAGGAATATAAGCATTTATTGGATTCTGAATTGGGGATTCAGTATTCAAGATAATTCTATTGTTAATGCTCATTGAACCTTTCTCTTCTTCCTCTTCTTCTTGCTTTTGTTTCGATTTTCAATTTTCAATCTTCCCATTCTCATAATTGAAATCAAAATCAAAATCTATAACTTTCCAGACTCCACCTGATCTTCTGAATCTTCAGAAGTCCATCCTAATGCCTGACGACGACGAATCCCGCTTGGCATGGACAAAACGTCTCTCCCGCCGCCTCAACAAGCGCTCTTCCTCCCTAATCGCCTCGCTTCTCGGCTCCAGAAGCGGTGCGACGTCGAGCAAGACGATCAACGAGCCGACGACTACGGAAGATGAGTTGGATGAGGAGAGTATGGAAGAGGTGAAACGGCGGGAGATTATGGCGGCCAGGAGAGCTTCGGCGGCGCCGAATGTCGAGAATCGAGTTGGGAGTCGGAGTGGGAGCAAGGCGGAGAAGTCGACGACGTCGCGGAGAAGAAGTGTCGATCGGATTTGGGCTTATAAGGTTAAGGTGAGTCTGGATTTCTGGGAGGGAGAGGGGGAAGGGTGGGGCGACGCTCTACCTACATACATCCCGAACAAAGTTTGCCCAGGAAAGGAAACATGATCTCCGCTGGAGTTTGGCTCCAAACTTTTGCAAGTTGTGGTGGGCCTTGGGGTCAAAAGTCTGCCTTGCCTCTTGCTCTTGCCCATCCATCCATACATACATACATACTTACATCATCAGAGAGGGGGAGAATGCGTCACCGGAAGAAAAAGAAGGAGAAGAAGAAGAGAAGAGAAGAGGAGAGAAGAAAAACTCAAACTTCTCCGTTTTCCTCCTCCAGCTCCTCGTCTTCGGCTCGTTTCTCGTTTCTCCTCGTTTTTCTTCCTTAGAGAAGGAAGCGCCTAGCTTCTCCTTCTCTTCTGCGTCTCTGGACCTCCATCGAACACTGTCTGATTGTCTGCGTCTCCGGGACTCATCTGCTCTCTCTCACCCCCTGAGCCGCACGTCTTCTGCTCGACATCGGCGGCGACGACGACGACGACGCGTTTTCCGTTTTCCGAGCCACCAGTAAAATGGCCTCCTCTTCTCCTCCTCTTCTTTGGCTCTTCTTGGCTCTTTTTGGCTCTTTTTGGCCAGCAGCCCAACCCGTTTTTTCGGCGGCAAACTAGGAGAGGAACGACCAGAGCGACGACGACGTCAAAATTTATGAGCTGGTTCCTTTTCCTCTTTCATTTTCATTTCCCTTTTTCAAATTATTAAGCTTTTCAAATTATTAAGCTTACAATTATCATTCGTTTTTTGCTTTCAAATGGCGACAGTTTAGCCTTGCCACGTGGAATGCGTAGCTAGGACGAGAGAGTGAGAGCGCGTGTGGACACGCAGACATATAGAGACTGTTAGCGCTTAGAAATCAACCAGTTTCGCAATAATTTCCACTTCCTCACATCCCACTCACTAGCCATAAACAACAAGGTCCTTCTTTCCCCTTTTCATGTCCAATTTTCAGCCTGACTGACTCTTTTTATAGTTATTTCATGTCATCCAGCTCAAAAAGCCGGAAAATCGGCCAAAATCCATTGGCAAAGACGGACGGCCCACTCTTTTAGGGTGATATCATCATTTTTCTAGTTGGAAATAGTTACAAATAGAGAGCGAGTTGTCGAGAGTTGAAATCGAATTTGGAAAGTTCGAAATTGGCTCTCACTCCCTATCCTAGCCGCTAGGATCTTTGGTTTTTGTAAAAATAAATCTAGTTGGGTCTCGCCGCGAAATTGAAAAAAATCTTTATCCTATTCTTTTTATCACCAATAAAAATCACTCAATTTCATCTCCTCAACTTATCTACTCTTTCCATCGAGTAGTCCTTCTCCTTCTCCTCCTTCATCTCATCCACGGCCGTCAGTTGTCTCGTTTTGTCCACTGAGACTGACCAGTCGCTTTGTATTCAGCTTTTCACCTCTTATCACGCTTATCACACACTTTTTCATCATGAAATTCAGGAGAAAAAAGAGAGAAAATCTTAAGAGGTCGCTTTGAAAAATGAGTTCGGCGTCTGTCGACACCAAGAAATCAGTAAGTACTTCTATGCGCTATGTGTCAGTTTATTTTGACATCTATCTCAAAAACGGTAAGAGATATGAAAAAATAATCAATTGCAAAATTGTAGCTCTTAACATTTTGCGTATTTTTGCAGTTAACCATTTTTCAATATCTTTTACCGTTATAGAGATATATGTCAAAGTACGTGGCACATGGTGCATGCCTTCACTTCTACGCATGTCCTCCTCAGTTCTCCTTCCTTTCCTCCTTTTTTTTTTCTTTTTTTCCGTTTTTTTCCTCCTCCCCGCCTCTCCGTTTCATCCTCAAGGTTAGTCATAGTTCTTTCTCCTTTCCAAACACGATTTGTTCGTTTCGTTTCGTTTCGCCTTTTTTCAACAACTTCGTTTTCTGATCGATTCTGTAATCCAATTTTGTGGTGGTGGATGTTGGGAAAAGGATGTAAAACTTCTTTGTCCGTGTTCTATAGAATCGACTACTTTTAGTTGGTTTTTTGTGGTGTTTCGTAGCAGTTTTGTACGGTTTTCTTCAGTAGAGCGCGCTTGCAGCACTGTTCAGAACTTCACTTCACAGAACTCTAGAAGCTAGGGAAACTTGAACTTAAACTTGAACTTGTGATTGATGAGTTGGCTAGTAACTGAATTGGTGACTGATCGGAACAGAGTCTTATCAGTGATTGCTCAAGGTCTAAAAGTCTAACCGTCTTTATCAGGAGAAAGTAGCCTCTAACCAATTCAGACCAGGTCCCGACCAAAAATCACCTCGGTCGACGTCTTCCTCTTCCTTCCCTCCCCCCCCCTCTTTCCCGCACTTATCCAACCAAAAGGTGTACTTCCTCTGCCCCTTCTTCCCTCATCTTTCTATCCATCCATCCCATGAGGCGGGCGCAAAACTTTTCCCGTCTTCTCCCCCCTTCTCTTCTTCCCAATCTTCATCGATTTGTTCTCTCTTCTCTCCTCTCTCCTGTCTCCGCCGCTCCTGTCAGGATAGAATCACCAAGGGGGGAGGCAGAGAGAGAGAGAGAGAGAGAGAGAGAGAGAGAGAGAGAGAGAGAGAGAGAGAGAGAGAGAGAGAGAGAGAGAGAGAGAGAGAGAGACATGGCCTTCTCTGCATCTCTAACGCCTCCCGGGAGGGGCAGGTTCCCCGCGCACACGACTTCCCCGCAGCTGCGTCTCGCCGAATCACGGGCTCCCTCCGACCTTCCCGGGCGCTCCCTCGAGGCACTCGCGGAAAAGTGTTCATTTGTGTGTGAATGTGTGTGTGTGGCCTTCTCCTTCCCTATTCCTATTCCTATTCCTATTCCTATTCCTACTCCTAGTCTCCCGAAAGAGACGAACCGTGGGAGGAGGCCTAGGGGTTCGGGTTGAATCGATGATGACTCATTCATCTTCGCGGGTTGACAGCCTCCCGTTATATCGGCCGGACAGGACCGGACAAGGTTATTCAGGGAGTCATTCAAGGTAATGACTCCTAGTGCCTTGTAGGTTCCTGGTGGTTCCTAGTTCATCTCGAAAACCGTTTTTCCATTCATCCAGTACCATGATTCTTTTAACTCGCTCTAACCTGTTTGATACTTGATGCTTGATCCATTCGGCCGCAGACGCAAAACCTTTAACATCCTAGCTTCAAACTCTAAACTCTTTCTCTCGAAGATTTCAAAGTGTAAATATAAATATAACTACCTATATACATTCATATACAAACATATATCTATATATATTATATATATTACGCATCGCCGCGCACCTTCCCTAACGGTATCCCGGACGAGACATTGTGCAATTCGCAGAGACGGCAAATAGAATAGGCCCAGAGAGAAACAGTGCCCCGGGACGACGGCGACGGTGGTCATTTCAATGCTGTCCGTCTGCGTCTCTTCGCTTAACACGAGTCTCTCGGACCGATTTGAAGCACCTGTCTTGGGAAGTCTGCGTCTCTCGTCGATCCGAACTGTTTTGGAGGTCTCTGGGTGTCTCGCGTCGTTCATGGCGAGACCACCTCTTGAAAATTGGCGGAGGGAGGGAGAGGAGAGGAGGAGAAATGACCTGATTTCGATCAAGTTTTCATTGCGATTTGATTTGTCAGCAGACTTCTTGGTTATGGTAGAGGACCTCTTTTCCTTTTCCAAAATGGTACCCCACCCCCCTCCCCCCCACAGCGTGGAAGTTTTGATGGTATAATTGGCTGCAATCCAATTTTTCTTTCCGTTCGACATCTTGAGTGACCCTTAACCTAGAAACTATGTGAATTATCAATAGAGCGCACTTTCTATTGCCTCGAACCACCCGAACCAACCGAACCAACCGGTTCATCGTTAGGGAAAAAGGAAAACGAAAATGCTTAGCTATTCGTTGTTTTCCATTAAAATTAAGGTCCGCCATTCCACATGAACAGTTCTTTCCCATCGACACACCTTCTCTTGTTCTCGATCTTTTCCGCTGATCTTTTCCCAGTTTTTCGGCGGGCGGTTTTTTCTAATTTCTGAAGAGACGTTTTTTGTCCCATCGCCTTGGGACACTAAATAATCACACCACTACTAAAAACTACTGATAACGCGTCAAGAAGGAAGTGGTCTTGAAGTAGACTAGGATGATAAAGAAAAATCGAATCGTACTAAACACCTACTGATAACGAATTGAAAGAAAATTTTCTCGACAAAATCGAAATCAAACTTGCATTAAATATCGATTTTTTCGTCACTTTTGGGAAATTCGCGGAAAACGGACGGATCGGATTTCACACCTTTTCACTCCTTGTTCGC